>JAVXUP010002874.1:0-101138 GCA_033070095.1 Escallonia herrerae
AACACGTGAAACTTTAAAGTATAATACCTTAGGTTAAGTTAGTATTTCTGAGAAAATTTATAATTTTCTAAAATCGTGTGTATTTTAAATATTTTTTAAAAATTCAAATATGTAAAATCTTTTGGAGTCTTTAAAACTCATGAAAATATTTTTTAAAAATTTGAGTAATGTTTTTATAGTACAAATAAGTCTCAGTTTAAGTTTGGTGATTTTTAGAGTTAATTTGCTATCGTTTTTGTAAGCATTAAATTTAAAAAATAAAAAATTTAAAAATAATTTTAATGCCTTTTAAATTTTGATTTCAATTTTAAGATTTTTATACATATTCTAAAGCTGTTAAAAAAATTAGGGGACTTTATTTTCAACTGGAAGCAATTATGGCTATTTATGGGCTTTTATGAATTTAAAGAAATTATTTTTATGTCAAAAATACTTGAAAATTTATAAATTCTATATTTTCATGTTATATGTTGTTTTAAGCCGTACAAATATTTTATGGGAATTAATAACTATTTTGGGTTATTGTTGAACCTCGAGTAGTGTGTCGGGTTTTTAGACTAGGTTGGCCGCGTGTAGGGCCCACTTTGGTTGCTTGATTTCGGGATTAAGGAATGAATACACTATGGATAGTTATATTAGGTTTATAATATAATAGTATGGATAGTGTTCTGATAAGTGATTTCGCAATCTAGGTTAATTTAGAAGATTTTGATCAGGAGCATTGTAGCTTCGTTTTACTTGAATCGAGGTAAGAGATTTTCATCCGAGCCAAACTCCTCTTATTTGATTTCGTATGTTATTCTAATTTGTTATCGCTATTCGTTTGGACTTTTTTATGTTGATACAAGTTGCATTGCTTACCTCATAATCATTTCATTAAGTCTTAAAAATGTTCAGTGAAACTCTGATCGGTATTCATTAATTATTGTCCATCGAGCATTGAATAACATGTTGTATTATCGAATTGTTCTTATTCTATTTATTGGCATGAGGTTCTGCGTTGGTGTCTTTTGGTGAGAGTTGATGTGTATTGGAGGATGTGGTGTGCATTGATGTGGGCCAGTACCTTGATGAACTAGCCGATATAAATGTGCATATGTAGTTATCGGTGTTAGTTAGCATCACTTTTGTGGCTTTGCTAAGTGATTTCCTGTGGCTTTGCAATTGCTCATGTTCAATAGCATTTGTGATTGTTTGTATCGTATCCAAAAATCATATTGATATCTGATCAAACTAGTTATAATCTTTGTGGAAGCTCTGGAAACCATCATCGAATTGTATCTGTGAACTAAACCATCATGGTATGGCATCTGTAAATTATTTCATAACTTCATTTGAGTGACCTTATTGAGCTCTCAAAAGCTCACCCTCGTTTGACTTCCTTTTCGCAGATGATATCCAACAATAGATAGCATTGGGGGTGGATTAGATCCGAGTGAGGGAAAGAGAAATTTAGTTTTAGTTTCGGTCATTTGAATCCCTGCGTAGGTTAATATTGTTATTTAGAATTTTTAACTTAGACATGATGTTCTAATTATGACTGTGCACTAAAAGTACTATATTATATTCAATAGTTTAGTTGCTCTGACTGGTTGGTATTTTACTCAATGGTTTGGTGGCTCTAACTGGCTAATGATTCTAAATTGGTTGAGTTTGAGGTCATTATTACCTTCGTGTGAATGATCGAGTGAGTGTTAACATTTCAAAAATTTCGAGATGTTACAAGGCCAAAAAAAGAAAGCGATCGAATTATTTGGAGCAGAAGGTGTAAAGAAGATAGTTGGATCTATATATACGAGTCATCGTAGCACACGCAATGTGTGTGCAAAAATGAAGTTAGTAATATACTCTGTAATACTTTTATAATGATAAACTTGACTTTTGGAATATATTTGAATACATTTTTTTAAAGAATTTTAAATGGCCCTATATGCAAAAATAAAGTTGTTAAATTTAAATATTTTAAGGAAATCAAGCATGATATATAAGTGAAACATGTCCTTGAAGTAGTTATTTAATATTTAATATTTTTGTATTGTTTCATTTTTTAAGATTTTCTCGTAGTGTCAAATGTTATCATTGTAGATAGGTAATTATGTAATATCGAAAGTTATGGTACACCACAAATGGGTATTCTCTTTATATATAGTATGAGTTATCGTGGCACATTCGAAGCGAGTGCAATAATTAGGTTAGTAACATAAATTTTATTTATAATAATCAAATATCATGTATAAGTGTTTATTGTCACATTCAATTAAATGAATATTAGATCATGAGACCAAGCATGTCCTTATAAGTAGTTAGTTACTATTTAAAATTCTATTTTGTGTTCCTTCTGAAAAATCAAACTTGTTCTTATAGGTAAGTATTTACTATTTAAGCTTGTGTTTTTGTGTCATTTGTACAAAAAAAAATATATTTGCTAAGTGTTAACATTCTAAGTGAATAGTTATATAACATCAAAAGGATGTTAAACCAAGATGAGTTTTTTTCTTTATGTATAGTATACATAGATATATATTATACACGAGATGCATGTGCAAAAATAAAGTTACTAATATGAATTTTATTAGAAAAATCAAGCATCACTTATAAGCGTTTATTATCACCTTCGATAAAATAAATTTTAAATTATAAAATTAAACATGTCCTTATAAGTAGTTATTTGCTATTTAATTTTTTTGTCATTTTTCTAAAAACAATTATAGAATGTCAAGTGTCAACATTCTAGAAGTAGTTATTGTGGCACATGCAATGGGTGTGCAAATACATTTTATAAAAGCAAACTTGATCTTTAGAATATATTTTGACTATATTTTTTTTAATGAATCTAGATGACCCATGTGCAACAATAATAATGTTTAAATTTTGTTAAAAAATCAAGCATGCTATGTAAGTGTTTTAAAATGTGAAAAACCAAACATGTCCTTAAGGTAGTTATTTAATCTTTAATGTTTTTGTTGTGTGTCATTTTTAAGACATTTTTCATTTTGCCAAGTGTTACAATTTTAGATCGCTTGTTACCATTTTAGATCGCTAGTTATATAACATCAAAAAGATGTTACAATGAAAGGGGTTTTCTCTTTATATATATATATATATATATATATATATATATATATATATATATATATATATATATATATATATATATATATATATATAGGGGGCCGATCCACACCCACC
The DNA here is from genome assembly GCA_033070095.1 of Escallonia herrerae. Taxonomy (NCBI): domain Eukaryota; kingdom Viridiplantae; phylum Streptophyta; class Magnoliopsida; order Escalloniales; family Escalloniaceae; genus Escallonia; species Escallonia herrerae. The sequence continues at coordinate 3,190 of JAVXUP010002874.1, forward strand.
GGTGGAGAAATAACAATTTCTCCACCGAACCGCAGGTAAGAGCAGCGGTTGGGAAAAAGGCGTGCCACGTGGCGCAAAAGGGACGAAAAGGGACTAAAAAGGACGAAAATACTATGAGAAATTCACGAAAAATATCACGAGAAAATGAAAAACTCGTGAGAAAATGGGCATTAATGCCCAACCGCAACTCCTACATGCGGTTGGCATTATTGCCTTCCGTGACCCCCACCCACCCTTGCCCCCCACCCCCTTGCCCCCACCCCGTGGCCCCCACCCTATGTCCTTTTCCCCCACCCGTGAACCCCCCCCTTCCCCCACGTGTCATTACCACCCTACCCCCTACCCCCACGTGTCATTCCCCCCCCTCCATGCTGTTCACTCACGGTTCTTCTCTTCCTCTCTCACTTTTCTCTCTATAAAATCCCTCCTCCCCGAATCATTTCTTCCACTCTCCTCATTCTCCCTATCTCACCTACATACAAACAAAAAAAATTGACGCTAGAAGATCGGTGGATAACCGCTAGAAGATCGGTGGATTTTTCTTTAAATATATCAAGTTAAAACAAGTAAGTATTTTTCAATTTCTTCTTACCAATTGATTGTTTAAATTGTGTTACGCTTAAATTGTTCTTACAATAGTCTAAAATTCTTGTTTAGGGCGTCAAAATTACGTTTTGACAAATCGGGGTATTACATTCGAAAGATTCCAAAATAGCGATTTTTTTGGGCGTTAAAAATAGAATTTTTCACGAATTTATAAAAAATAGCTAGAGCTAGATTTTGCCAAAGTGTGAAACAGAGACCCTAGTTATTTTCATAAGATCTGTATCAGGTAAAAATTTCAGATTTTTCCAAAGACTGGAAAGGGGTTAACTGATACGCGCAACCTTGTAACTTTGCAGTGTAATTTAAAATATCAAGCCAGCGCGATTTCGCGCGAAACTTTTATGAGAACCCTAGGGTGTTGGGAAGTTCCATTCTCCAGGAATTCGGGCCATTCCGAAGCCATTAGCTATTTTTTTGGCCGAACGGGCTTTTAAGCGCTCGATTCGGACACCGGTTCGCGATATTTAGGCGAAAAATCCGTAAAATACTTTTTAGATCAAGAATGAATTCAGGAAGCTTTAAAATAGCTTTTTAAAGCACTTTTGATATTTTCTCATGCCAGGGGGCATTTTGGTAATATGCCACCCCGCGAGGGGTGTTTTGGTAATTTTCCCGAAAAAGTTTTTCAGTCCACCTGAAAAGTTATTTTAAAGAGTGAATTCAGGAAGCTTAAAATCCCGTTTCAAAGCACTTTTCAGATTTTATGATGCCAGGGGGCATTTTGGTAATTCGCATCCCCGATAGGGGTATTTTCGTAATTTTGCAGTGTTAAGTTTTTGAAAGGACTTCTTAGTCGAGAAATGTAAGCAAAGCACCTGAAAGGTTGTTTTGAAGCTGATTTGGGGCGTTAGGGTGATAATGAACCCCCGGGGGCATTTCGGTAATTTGCCTTTGCTAATTTTACATTATACAAAATTTTCAACAATTACGTTTAAATAAATTTTATTCTTCTTTTATTTAATTCTATGACTTGTTGAGAATGATATAATTTTTATTTTTTAGATTTCAGTATAAATATGGATGCAACTGGAGGAAATAATTTTTGTGAAGGTTCTGATCCACCTTACGTTGGTCAAGTTTTTCAAACACTGGACGAAGTTGAAGCATACTATAGAGCATATTCGAAAACGATAGGTTTCGGTATTAGAACTAAGACGACTAGAAAACGGGCGAATACAGATCAAATTTGTGCAAGACTATTTGAGTGTCATAGAGGAGCACCGCATGTACCCCCGGTCGTTCGGATCAGTGACGAAGGGACAACAAGACAAAGAAAACGGGACACATTTCCGGGTACCGGCTGCAAGGCCCATGTGTATGCAGTACACCGAAAAAATGAAAACCATTGGGTTGTGACAGGAGTGGAGTTGAGCCATAATCATCAGTTGATGACCCCTAGTAAGATTGGTCAAATTCATCAACACCGAGAAATAAGCGCGGCACACAGACAACTGATTTTTACAATGGCCGAGGCTAAAATTCCACCTTCTAAGATGATGGGGGTTTTCTCAAGCCAGGCTGGGGGGATTGACAAGTTGAGTTTCAACGAAGTTGACCTTCGAAATGAACTTCGTGCTCAGAGGAGAGAGTCTTTCGGTAAGAGTGATTCTCAAACTACACTTGATCTCTTCAGGTGCCTTCAGAGTGAGAATTCTGGATTTTTCTACAGTCTCCAACTGGATGAGGAGAACCGCATTAGTACTATATTTTGGGCGGACCCCCGTTCTAGAGCTGCTTACCAAAATTTTGGGGATGTTGTGACGTTTGACACCACATACCGCACCAATAAGTACTCTATGCCTTTTGCTCCGTTCACCGGGGTGAACCACCACTATCAGTCAATCTCGTTTGGCTTTGCCCTGCTTAGGGATGAGACGGAGGAGTCATTTACGTGGTTATTTGAAACGTGGCTTCAAGCAATGTATCATATTCCTCCAAAGACCATCATCACCGACCAAGATCTGGCAATGAAAAATGCAATCGCTAAGGTCCTTCCAGATACTCACCATGGCCTGTGCACATGGCACATAAGCAACAAATATCCCGAACGGCTTCACAATGTATATGCAAACCATCCGTCATTCAAGACTGACTTTAATACATGTGTGAAGAAATCGTTGACGGTAGACGTGTTCGAGGAGAGGTGGGCCACGTTAATGGATGACTACTATTTGCACAATCATGAATGGTTACAATCGTTGTATGAGATCAAGACACAGTGGGTCGGTGCCTACACCAAGAATTTTTTTGCAGCCGGAATGACTACGACCTCGAGAAGCGAAGCTATGAATTCATTCTTTGATGGGTACGTAGGCCAGTCTTCAAGTATAGCGGAGTTCGTACTAGAGATGCAGAAAGCCGTTGACAGGCAATTGTACCGTGAGAGAGAAGCCGACGCGGCTACAGTTTGCAAAGAAAGAGCTATACTACTTTATTCACCTTTAGAGGCTCATGCGGCTCAAGTCTATACCAAGGAAATGTTTCGACAGTTTCAAGAGGAACTACTAAAGTCGAATCAATATGGCATGACAAAGTTGCACGAGTATTCCACCAGAGATATCAAGGTTTATGCTTTGACAAATGTGACGAATTTCGCCAATCCGTGCTCTTCGTCGGCTCCGAGGAACAGACGACATTTTACCGTAGCAGTTTGTAAGGACACCGGGTTGGTTAATTGCAACTGTCAACTGTTTGAGCATAAAGGTATACTTTGTCGACACGCGTTGAGGGTTTTGAGCGCCAAGAATGCTAGTGAAATCCCTCCACAGTATATCTTGGAACGGTGGACGAAGGAAGCCAATAGAGTCCACGGTCACATTCCTTACGTGCCCAATGTTTCAGTTGATTTCGAGCAATCTGAGTCGCTGCGATATAATCACCTTTGTAACATCATGCACGGTTTATCAATGGATGCAGCGTCGACATTTGATGGGTACAGGTATCAAGTTGAAGCAGCCGCACGGGATAAGGCTAAGCATGCACAGTTTAGGATGGCATTACCAGAAACTGTGGACACTCCGACTACTCGGACGACTCCAGCCGGTAGATTCAATCGAGCCAAACAGCCAGTCATTGACGGCACTGACCTACAAGGTGAGGAGGACGACATTTTTGATCCAATTATTTCTCAAACAAAAGGGCGAAAACGAGCAATACGCATGAAGAATCCGATTGAAGAAGCAACGGGTCAAAAAAAATTACGAAAGTGTGCGTTGTGTAATAAGATGACTGATCATGACAAGAGAAACCATTATAAAGTGTTAGGTATCGAACCTGGCAGTATGGTCGAGGAGGACGATGATGAGGAAGAGTGTTAGGGTTAATGTTTCAGTTGTATAAATTAAACTTTTATAATGTTTAAATTTGTGATTTGGTTTGTGGAATCTTTAATTTGTGATTTGGTTTGTGGATTATTGATCTTTTTGGTAACTCCGTTTTCGGGCACACTTTAGGGCCCAATTGATAGCTTCCGAAAAAAGTTGTAATTTTTTTGTCAATTTTTTTTTCGCTCATTGCACCTCAGGCACGCTAGTTAGCCCATTTGTAAGAATTTCGGTGAAAAACGAGACACATTAATTTTTGGGTTTTCCTAGGAAGGGCCTATTCGGGCACATTTTAGGGCCCAATTGATAGCTTCCGAAAAAAGTTGTAATTTTTTTTGTCACTTTTTTTTCGCTCATTGCACCTCAGGCACGCTAGTTAGCCAATTTGTAAGAATTTCGGCGAAAAACGAGACACATTAATTTTTGGGTTTTCCTAGGAAGGGCCTATTCGGGCACACTTTAGGCCCCAATTGATAGCTTTCAAAAAAAGTTGTAATTTTTTTTGTCACTTTTTTTTCGCTCATTGCACCTCAGGCACGCTAGTTAGCCCATTTGTAAGAATTTCGGCGAAAAACGAGACACATTAATTTTGGGGTTTTCCTAGGAAGGGCCTATTCGGGCACACTTTAGGCCCCAATTGATAACTTCCGAAAAAAGTTGTAATTTTTTTTGTCACGTTTTTTTCGCTCATTGCACCTCAGGCACGCTAGTTAGCCCATTTGTAAGAATTTCGGCGAAAAACGAGACACATTAATTTTTGGGTTTTCCTAGGAAGGGCCTATTCGGGCACACTTTAGGCCCCAATTGATAGCTTCCGAAAAAAGTTATAATTTTTTTTGTCACGTTTTTTCGCTCATTGCACCTCAGGCACGCTAGTTAGCCCATTTGTAAGAATTTCGGCGAAAAACGAGACACATTAATTTTTGGGTTTTCCTAGGAATGGCCTATTCGGGCACACTTTAGGCCCCAATTGATAGCTTTCGAAAAAAGTTGTAATTTTTTTTGTCACTTTTTTTTCGCTCATTGCACCTCAGGCACGCTAGTTAGCCCATTTGTAAGAATTTCGGCGAAAAACGAGACACATTATTTTTTGAGTTTTCCTAGGAAGGGCCTATTCGGGCACACTTTAAGGCCCAATTGATAGCTTCCGAAAAAAGTTATAATTTTTTTTGTCACTTTTTTTTCTCTCATTGCACCTCATGCACGCTAGTTAGCCCATTTCTATGAATTTCGGCGAAAAGCGAGACGCGTAATTTTTTCGAATGCGTCATATGAAAGGTATATTCGCGCACATTTTAGCGCCAAATTCATAGCATGCAAAAAATTATGTACATTTCTTTTTGGTACAGTTTTTTGTAACATCACAGCAGCTAGCCACGCACGTCAGGATAATGGTAATGAAGGCGTCTAGCTTCATTCTTTTTCAGCTCCCAGGCTATCCTATACCTAAACGTCAAGGCATCCTTCCTAGTCCACGAGGAGTGTTTGAGCACTTCCGAGCGAGCAATGTAGTCCATGTACTTGAGGACGTAAATCCCGCAATCGTGACCGTTATATTGCTTTGGTCGGTCCTTTATCATCACGACCGTCCAAGGGTCCCCCTGTGGCCGTTCGCACGCTAGCGAGAGGACAGTAGTCTGCATCCAACAATAAAAACGAGAATCAAGCCTATGAAACAAGAACAATATACTATGAGCCAAGGTCAAAAAATAAAAACTAACCACTAAAGTGATGTACTCGTTGTACATCTGTGCCAGCAGCTGTCCAGGCTCGTCCTCCCTTAGGCTATCGTATATGTGAACTGTTCTGAACGCTGGATGGAGAACTAATAGGAACCAGTGGTTTGCATGATGACAAGGTATCATGATAAGGTTCGCATCAGCAGCGGGACATTGATAGTCTGCGTTCATCATGCCTAACACGTTTCGACCTGGTTTCCACTTACTCCTGCCGCCCCCTCGCCTCCATTCTGTGAATTCTCTCACCGTTAATTCCACAAAATGAGTGGGATACATGTTAAGCTTCAAATATTCAGAACGGTTAAAATGTTGCTCTCTAATCCGGAGCAGTTCTATGTAAGCGTTCATGACAAAATTTGAAAGATCTGTCTCCGGCGCCAACGTTCTGATATCCTCATGACCTAGGAATGTCGCAAGGGGAAAGTCTGTTGAATTGACAGGCTCATGCCCGAAGTAGTGCCGGTCGATCCAACCCATCTTGTCCTGCCTCAATGGCTTCGTCGCTTGTCCTTTGTCCGACCGAAAGCTTGGGCGCGAGGCCTGGATTCCTACTTGGGGAACCTGACTCTGGCACTGAGAGTCGTATGCGTCAGGAGGCAAGCGACTATACGGCTCCCAGAATTCATAGCTATGCGATGAAGACGCGTCAGGAGGCAAGCGACTAGACGGCTCCCACACCTGACTCTGGGGCTGATAGTCGTACGCGTCAGGAGGAGGGCGACTAGACGGCTCCCACACCTGACTCTGGGGCTGATAGTCGTACGCGTCAGGAGGAGGGCGACTAGACGGCTCCCCTTGGTAACCCCGGTACGCAAGACTAAAGTTTTGAACTTCAGTCTTGTACCTCTCAATGGACCTCTTAAGATTGTCAGGAGCCTGCGCGACAAACCAGTCAAACGACTCCAGCTGCTTGAACACCTCAATGCCCTGGTCAACCTAAAAAACATGCATAGAAAATATGGCTAATCATTTCAGGCATGGTCGATAAGGTGCGCAAATAAATTACCAAACAACACTAGCATGACTTACAATGGCCAATGCCCAGAACTGGTCATAGACCTCACGTGGCGCATACGATGTCTTCTTCACCTGGGAAGGGCGATTCACCCTCGTGCGCGTCACCCTGAGAAACCACTGTAAGTATTCCTCAGTACTGATGCCGTCGTGCTTCAGCGATACAAGGCTATCATACGTTTCCTGCCAGGTATTCCACTGTTGCACCTCGTCACCCAACAAAATCAAGGCATCAGCCACCTCGAAGTTCGGCCCTCGACCACCCCTGTATGGCCGCATGTCTACAGCGGGTTTTGGTATCCCTTGTGGACAGCCAGCTTGCTTCATAGCTCGATCGGGCATCTGAAACTCACATTCTTCGAAGTGAATGAGCGGCACCCGAACCAAACCTGCCAGCACGTACGACACCGGAAGTTGCCAACACCACTCATCCAACAGATGCATCACCTTGCCATATGGCTGCCACGTCACCTGGGATGCATCTAGTATCTCTAGTTCCCCCCGATAGAACTTTAGATGGTGGTGAGGGTCTACCCGTCTCCTCCTCCGGTTGGTCGTAGGCCCCCAGGCCCACACCCTAGGCCACGTCTCATCGGAATCTACCAACGGTTGTGGACGACCCATGGGTAGCCTCTCGTAAGACCAAACCTGTGAATGCAAACATTATATGGAATTAGTAATTAATCCCGAATATATTGACTAAGGATCCGACCAAGAAAATAAATGCTCATACCTGTAATAGAGTCAGGCAGGCGGCAATGGACTTGGCACCGTTTCTCGTAGCCTTATGCAGTGCTCGATATAGGTGCGCAAGGACAGCTGAACCCCACGAATACGAGTATACCTCCTCAAGATCCTCCAAGAACACCATATACTTCGGATGCACCGTGTTTTTCGAATGCGTCGGAAGTAATATAGCTCCAATAATATACAGAAGGAATGCCTTCGTATACGTCACGAAATCATGAGGAGTGTATTCATCCGGTAGCACGCCGTACTGCTCTCTCAGCCATTTAAGCTTGACGCCGTTTGTTGTAAGAGCTGCCCTTGGAATTCCCAGAAAATACTGCATAGCCATATTCGCTATGGATGCAGACGGCACGTTCAGAGTAACGGGTCTGCCGTGACATGGGATTCCAAGTATATATCCGACGTCCTCTAACGTAATAGTCATTTCACCAAACCGGAAGTGAAATGAGTTCGTCTCGCTCCTCCATCGTTCAACTAGAGCGGATATAAGGCAATCGTCGTGTCGAGACCATTTCCCGCAATCGGTGAACAGGGTTAAATTTTGACGGTGTAATAGCTGTATTTGTTCCTTGTTTAGTACCCACTCTTCAAGGTGCCTTGTGCTTTGAATTGTTTCCAAAACACCCCTATCGACACCGTCAAATACGTGCCTCGCGACGTGGTCATCGTCATCGTATAGGATTGATGTATCATGAGGTCCAGGGCTGAAATTCATACCTCTAAGAACAAAATATAATTATAAACCAACTTAGCGTCCATAATATTTACATTCCAAAACTATAACTGGATCTTTAACCTAGCTTACCAACACATTAGCAATAGTCATTATTTCAATGTATTAAAACAAATCCTCACTTCCCACCACTCCGAACGCTTAATTACGCTAGTTCCCACTGAATTTAGCGCCAACGTGGTTATATAGCAATATACCCCCCGATGGCCCCTACACCCCCAACACCTCAAAACCGCTTTAAAGTCAAGTTTTTAAATGTATTACGTCAATTATATACCAAATATATCAGGAAAAATTTTAAAGGGGGAAAGTTACCAAAACACCCGCTACTTATGCAAAATACCCCCTGGCAGTCATCGCCGGTGCGTCACAAGGTTCAGAACATCCGGAACAAAATAAGTTTTCGGGTGTCTCACACCCTATCCTGAACTAAAAGTTATTTTAAGGTATGAATTTTAAGCTGGATCCTTCCTAGCAAAATAGCCCCCGATGAGCGGCAAATTACCGAAATGCCCCTGGGGGTTCACTATCACCCCAACGCCCCCGAACCAGCTTCAAAACAACATTTCAGGTGGTTTACTTACATTTCTGGACTAAAAAGTCGTTTGGAAAACTTGACGCGGAAAAATTACCAAAACACCCCTCGCAGGGTGGCAAATTACCAAAATGTCCCTAGCATCAGGAAAAATATCAAAGGTGTCTTAAAATGCTATTTTACGCTTCCTGAGTTAATTCTTGATCTAAAAAGTATTTTACGGATCTTTCGCGCAAAAATCGCGAACCGGTGTCCGGATCGAGCGCTTAAAGGCCCGTTCGGCCAAACAAATAGCTAACGGCTTCGGAATGGCGCGAATTCCTGGGGAATGGAACTTCCCAACATCCTAGGGTTCTCATAAAAGTTTTGCACGAAATCGCGCTAGCTTGGTATTTTAAATTAGACTGCGAAGTTACACAGTTCCCCATATCAGCTAGCCCCTTTACAGTCTTTGGAAAAATCTGAAATTTTTACCTGATACAGATCTTTTGAAAATACCTAGGGTCTCTGTTTTGCACTTTGGCAAAATCACGCTCTAGCTATTTTTTATAAATTCGTGAAAAAAACTGTCTAATTAAGTTTTCACCACTAGCGCCAATTACGCCCCCGAAACGTAAAATTACCAAAACACCCCTCGCGGGGTGGCAAATTACCAAAATGCCCCCTGGCATGAGAAAATATCAAAAGTGCTTTAAAAAGCTATTTTAAGCTTCCTGAGTTCATTCTTGATCTAAAAAGTATTTTACGGATTTTTCGCCTAAATATCGCGAACCGGTGTCTAGATCAAGCGCTTAAAAGTCCGTTCGGCCAAAAAAATAGGTAACGGCTTCGGAATGGCCCGAATTCCGGGGGAATGGAACTTCCCAACACCCTAGGGTTCTCATAAAAGTTTTGCGCGAAATTGCGCTGGCTTGATATTTTAAATTACACTGCAGAATTACAAGGTTCCCCGTATCAGTTAACCCCTTTCCAGTCTTTGGAAAAATCTGAAATTTTTACCTGAGACAGATCCTTTAAGAATAACTAGGGTCTCTTTTTTGCACTTTGGCAAAATCTAGCTCTAGCTATTTTTTATAAATTCGTGAAAAACTGTCTAATTAAGTTTTCACCTTTAGCGACAATTACGTTTCGTATTCACATTAAACACACATAGTGTTACACCCTAGGAATACACATAGTGTTGAAAATTATTTCCTCCAGTTGTGTTACAACGTTCAGTTACCAAAATACCCTCGCTGAGCGACAAATTATCGAAATGCCCCCGGGGATTCATTATCACCCCTACGCGCGCCAAATCAGCTTCAAAACAACATTTCAGTTTTGTAATTACATTTCTGGACTAAAAAGTCCGTCGAAAAACTTAGCACTGTAAAATTACCGAAATGCCCCCTAGCATCGAAAAATATCAAAAGTGCTTCGAAATGCTATTTTAGGCTCCCTGAATTCATTTTTGACCTAAAAAATATTTTACGGAGGTTTCGCCCAAAAATCCCGAACCGGTGTCCGGATCAAGCGCTTAAAGGGCCGTTCGGCCAAAAAAATAGGTAACGGCTTCGGAATGGCCCGAATTCCTGGGGAATGGAACTTCCCAACATCCTAGGGTTCTCATAAAATTTTTGCGCGAAATCGCGCTAGCTTGATATTTTAAAATACACTGCAGAGTTACAAGGTTCCCCGTATCAGTTAACCCCTTTCCAGTCTTTGGAAAAATCTGAAATTTTTACCTGAGACAGATCCTTTAAGAATAACTAGGGTCTCTTTTTTGTATTTTGGCAAAATCTAGCTCTAGCTATTTTTTATAAATTCGTGAAAAACTGTCTATATTTGGCGCCCTAAAAAATCGCTATTTTGGAATCTATAAATGTAATACGCTGATTTGTATAAACCTAACATTGAATTATAAGGAAATTCAAAATACTTACTTGTTGTGACTTGATGTATTTAAAGAAAAATCTACCGATCTTCTAGCGTAAATTTTTTTGGTTTGTATTGTTGTGGAGATTATGTAGGTGAGATATGAAGTACGAAGGAAGTTGGTAAAGATGATAGAGTGCAGAAGAAGGGTTCAGGGGAGGGGATTATAAAGAGAGAAAAGTGAGGAAGAAAAAAGAAAAAAAAAAAACCCGTGATTGAGCGGTCAAAGGCTGCGGCAAAAAAAAAAAATTTGGCAGAAGGACACCACGTGGGGGCATCATGGGGGGAGGGAAGGACGCCACGTGGCATCACAATAAGGAGGGGAAGGACACCAGGTGGGGCATCACCGGGGGGGACGCCACGTGGCAGGGCCATCGCCCCCAACCGCGGGTTGTTTATGCGGTTGGGCCACGTGGCAGGGCCATCGCCCCAACCGCGGGTTGTATAAGCGGTTGGGCCATGTGGCAGGGGTGGGGGACGCCAAGTGGCAGGGGCCATCGCCCCAACCGCGGGTTGTATACGCGGTTGGGCCACATGGCAGGGGTGGGGGGACGCCACGTGGCAGGGGCCATCGCCCCAACCGCGGGTTGTATACGCGGTTGGGCCACGTGGCATGGGTGGGGGACGCCACGTGGCATGGGTGGGGACGCCACGTGGCAGGGGCCATCGCCCCAACCGCGGGTTGTATACGTGGTTGGGCCACGTGGCAAGGGTGGGGGACGCCACGTGGCAATGGCCATGGGGTTGGGCCACGTGGCAGGGGCATATTAATGCCAACCGCTGCTTCTTCATGCGGTTGGTGTCCTTTTTCTCCTTTTCACCATTTTCTCGCCATTTTATCACCATTGCCTTTTTCGCCATTAATGCAGTGTTCGTTCGCCTTTTTCCCAACCGCTGCTCTTACCTGCGGTTCGATGGGAAAATTGTTATTTTCCCACCGGTAGATGTGGATCGGCCCCCATATATATATATATATATATATAGATAGACAAGAGAAAGACCATTATTTGGTTTTGCATTGAATCTCATCCACGTGAAGAAGGAAAGACCCTCTTCTATTGAATCTCATCCAAGTCTCCAAAATGACAAATTTTCCTTAACTCCATTGTCGACCCTCATGGCAGAATTACTAACCACCATGAGGGCAAAAAGTTCAAAAACATAACCCCACTCTTCATTTACCCACAGAGAGTCGCCCTTCCCCTCTAGCACACCTAAATACCCATAAGCATTTATTTCTCCTTCTACATTACATATTGCAATTGATAGCCAAACTAGAAGGTTCAAACTGGTCGGCCTACAATTCTTCTTTTAAACTCTCCAACCTTAAGCCTCAAGCTTCTGGTTCCTACTCATCATTTATCATGTACTATACAAGTGTGGCTTGCAATTTAGACCCACCTTGAGATTATTTGCATGATTAAACCATGAGAAGAGCACATATTATATTACGTATTACATGTCTGACTTTTGATAAAAATAATTCGATGGCGCTATTTAACCCATCAAAGTTTCTGCCTACCAATTTTTTTTTTTTAGTATTTTTCTTCGTCGTTGGCTTTAACGAATTGGGGGTTGAGTGAACTTTCAATGGTAGTTATGACTAGTTAATTCTCTGAGAAGTGAGCCATGGCGTCACTGGTGATGGTGGCAAATTGCAAGGTGGGTGTGGTTGTGGGAAGAAGATTGGTGGCGGGACGCAAGTGAAGCAGTGGTAGATGGGTGATTGGTGGCTGGATGCAAGCAACGACTATAGATTGTTTGTGGCTGTGGTCGTAGGATGCGAGCAATGGCGGCAATTCCTCAATACTGTAATAGAAAATACCAACATCATGAATATCCAACAAAAAAAAATCTTAATAACTTCAAGTTGTAGCGGAACAAAAAAAATATCCTTACAATTCTCAAAAACTGCTACTAACACTCGAAAGGGTCTTATCTAATGTTTAGCAAGAAAAGAAACTTATTACAACTAAAGTTATTTAAATGATCGGTACTTAGTAACAATGAATCCAAATGTTGCTCAAAATTCTAGCAATCCATTGAAGCTGTTAGTGCAACTTCTAATCGTTTCTAACCTGAAGAATAAAGGGTGAGTAAAACCTAAGCAAGAGATTACATGCATACAACCGGAGTAGAATACAATTGTCTCAATAGGTAAACAGTTGGAACCTATAAACACGTCCATACGCATCGGGGATTAGTGAACTGTAACAAAATCAAGATATAATCGATAATAGTGTTTTTTAAGTAACTGCAAAACAAGATAATACTATACTGTGCAATAAATTTTGATTGCACAATCGATACCACGTTTAATTGACTTACGTGATGAAAAAAATACAATTTATACTAGTATTAGGAGGCCATCTTTTTAAGGGCCACTATTGATACAATATAAAAATACTAAAAGCTTCTATTACAGTATTGAGGAATTAACAGTTTACATGGTCATAGATGTTCTTTTAGCTGGAGTATTGATTCGACTAGATTATACATTGCACCTTCGGTTTTGGAGCGCGCAAGGCCAAAATTTGATGGTAGGGCATACGGAGGTCAAACAACATACTAATCTTGGTCTTAAAGAGGACTAGTTGAACCTTCTTCAACTGCTTACACCTCAAAAGCGTTCGTTGCGTTGTCTTAGATCAAGCTTTTTCCACTCGTCTTTGAAGCCTAGAAATTTCTCAAATAATAAGCAAAACAAAGATGAAAATGTAGAAGTCTCTGAATCGGTTAAAGAGTGTAGTTCTACGATGTGAAAAAAATTGATGCAGCAATACTAATATGTTTTGGTACAATAAACAAACTTAGTGAGAGCATTTCAAGTTATGGTCCCAGAATCCCTTTAACTTATTAGATCCCATTCATTTATTGTTGACGCCAACAAAAGCGTTTAGACTTGATACCGCATGAGTTGGGCGGTACTACTAGATATTGTTGTACCCCGACAGTCATAACAATCTTGAATCCACCTAAAAGTTAACAAGAAATTATTCTTTTATGATAATCACTTAGTACTTGTGCAGGTCCATAAAAAGGATTGAATGAACAATCGAGTATTAGACCAACTGGTGCACGGGCCTCACCTGTCTTTCCAATTTGAAAAGAAGCTACAATTTTTTTTTATTTTTTTTTCTTTTTTGGTCTACAAGGAGAAGGCCGCTTCAAACAAACCATCTTTCAGATAGACCTCACGATGTTCCCCCAGTAAGGGTGCTAATAAAAGGTTCCAATCTAGGCTTAGGCTATATCTATAAGCCTCAAAGGACTTACAGAACAACTTAGAACCTTCTAAAATTCAATCCAACTAATATAGAAATTCAATAGGATTTCATCCTGCCTAATTAACCCTCAAAATATCCTGAAGATAAAACAAGGAAACCAAACATAAAGTACAAATATTTCAAGTTAATAGACAAGAACTGAAATCTTCCATGCCAAATAAATTGACCTATCAAAGTAAAAACTGCTTTAATCGGCTCCAAACTCTGTTTTCTTAAGCTTAGCAACTTGTAGCTCCTGCTTCAGTACACTAACATGGTTGAACAAGTAAGAATCAGCAAAAGTAAGGCGCCATTTAACCCCAAGATAATAAATAACCTCAACAACAATCATGTGACTCTTTGCTTCCTTCTGTAAATCGTTAGCCATCATACTACACCAAGTTCCCTTGTTAGTACAGGACAAATGAGATGATTCCTTTAGACGATGGTGTTGTATAACATCAATGATCTTGACCCAAATTACTTGTCGTCAATAATCTTTTCCAATAGCCTTTCATGTTTGCTTTATGCTTACAACAAGCTATACTTTTGTGAAATTCTTCTTTGCAAATTTTTTCTGGAATAATTATTAGCACTTCAACATTCAATTCCACAATACAATGTGAATTCTCTTCTCGCATTTTCTCTTCATTGTGTTAACACAACTTTTTTCCCACACAGATACAACTTTTGTAGACACAAGCGTTTTACCTCTTTTGAACCAATTATTGTTATGATAAAGATGAATTATATAACGCCATGTTGATTACTCCGGGTAAAATGTTCTTCAATTAACAACTCTAGCATAATAGCAACGAATTAATATTTCTTACCTTGCAAAACTTGAGCGAGTTGTACAATATGCCTCCACTCTGCAGCAAGATCCCCAAATCTATTATGCACAAATTTTGTTTTCACCTCTTCACCAAAATTTATTATACACAGAATAATCTTTCACGTAAATGGGTGTTGCTACACATATGATGCCACCGACGGTGACCTCTTAACTTTTATTTATGAGATGCTCATTTTATGATCACTCGGTATCACAAGTTTTACTTAAGCTAATAGTTCTCTGAACACTTTTACTGCATAACTCGAATGAAAATCAGATTTATGGTGATTCCATATGGTTTGAATTATCTTCTCGTAATATTATTTGAATTTTCTTCTTGCAATGTCTCTTCATTGTGTTGACACAACTTTTTCCAACATTGAAAACTACATTTCCACAAACTCTTTCAAACACATAAATCTTACATTTTTCAACTGATTATGTTTATGGTAAAGATAAAATACATATAAGTTCTTCAATTAACAACTCTAGCATAATTTAATTTTTCATACCTTGTAAAACGTGAGCAAGTTGTTAGATACGCCACCGCTCTGCACCAAGATTTTCAAGTTTATCATTCACAAGTTTCATTTCCTCTATTTAGCAAAATTTCTTATACGCCGAACAATCATTTACGTTAATGTCAGTGCCGTTTTCCATGCATTTGAGGAGATAAGATGCTACGTGCAGTGACCCCTTAACATTCAGCCACACTGTACGTAACGCCCCGAACACGAGGGGCCGAACACGTTCTTAAACCAAAATCCACACATCAATGACATAACTATTATAAAGGCAGAGCAGAGCATCTAGGATACCACAAACACAATTATTTAAATCTCAAATATTTAACTCCAAAAATAATCCAACACTTATATATAATCCCTTCAAAAACTTAATTCCAAAATACTTCAAAACTTTATTACAAGTCTCTTAGACAAAATATATGAATCCAAAAGAATATAAATCAACTAACCAATGTTTTGTCTAAAGAAATCATAAGCTCTATTCTCAATATCAGAAACTAGAACAATTCTCACCGCTGCACTAATATCTCTTCCTTCGTGCTACTTTCAGCTTGGAAGGGAAAGGAAACGAAAAACAAAGGAGTGAGCACAAATTGCCCAGTAAAAGATCTTACACACAGAGGGCCAAAAACGAATACGAAACTAGAGTTATCAAATAGAGCCAATAAGTAGGAATTTAGATAACTCAATCAAATTTCACAAACGAATGATTAAGGTGATCAAAAGAGAGTTACCAAAAACGAATAACAAATATGAGTTGTCAAATAGAACCAATAAATAGGAATTCAGATAACTCAATCGAATTTCACAAGCGAATAACAGAAGTAACCGAAAAAGGAGGTTAAATAACCAATAAGTCGAATACTGATTCAAACACGAATAACAAATCAACCCAAAAAGGGGTTACATAAACAATAAGTCGAATATCAAAATATATTTACCAAATCTTGTGGGTGTCACATACACAATTGCTTATTATTACGCATCACAAATCATGGTTATACCATATCGAATATCGCAGCCGGCGCATCACACATAAGTCACGATAATTAAAAGTGACTTTCAAACACAAATATCATCCACAAAGTAATTTGATAAATATAGTGAATATTCATTCGAAATCCAAAAATAGTCATTGTAGACTCAAATAGAAGAGAACAAAAATATGAATCTAACGAAACAAAAATCAGCTCAATCGGAGATCAAATGAATGAGATATCGTCAAAAGAAGTTTTGGGTGAAAAGTAATGCACGAAAATCGAAAAAGCGAAAGCAAATTGTTAATAATCAAAAAGAGCCGGCAGAAAGTTGACACGTGGCAAAGGAGACTCGAAATTCACACGTTAAGACCAATTTGATGGAATGCAATGATTGAAAAACAAAAATACAATAGTATAAACAATGTGTAAGGACCAATAAAATCGTGACAAGTGGCCTTGAAGGTTTGGAACTCTAAAAAGACCGGCTCATTGGCCATGAACAGAGAATGGAACTGATAAACTAAATACCGAGAGCGAAAAGAAATTAGCATTATGAAATATAAGGAACCATCATAACGCAAGCTATAAGACAGTAGCAAATTTTATGGGTAAAGTTAAAAATAAACTTGATGATCAACAATACGTTCAAATACAAATAGATTTTTGGGGATCAAAGTATAGTACAAAGATCTCGTGTATAAAACAAAAAGATGGCGTAAGAACCCTTACCTCAAAGTAACGAATATCATGTCAATAATCTCCACTTTATCTTAGATCTTTACTTCAGAGTAACAATATCATGTCAAGAATCTACTCTTTATCTTGGATCAATCACCGTCTTTTCGCTTGAATACCCAAAGAATGCACTCGACTCTTTATCTTAGATCAATCACCACCTTTTTGCTTGAATACCCCAAAGAATGCACTTGACTCTTTTTTCTTTCCTCTCCTTTGTCTCTAAAAAAAATATATGAAAACTCTTATGTCTTCTTCTCCCATATATAGTTTGCTAATCTAATTCTAATATGACTTGAAGTCCCAAATTCTAGTGTAATTATAACACAATTAAAAATCCTTATTCCTAGTGTAATTAAAAGTCCTTATTCCTAGTGTAATTATTATACAACTAAAAGTCCTCGTTACTAATTTAATCACAATATGACTTAAAATCCTAATCCAAGTTGAAATCTCTTTTTTTCTTTTCCCTAATCCAATCACATTAGCCACTAATACTATTAAATATTTAATTTCTTCATTAAAAGGACTCCAACTAATCTATGTAAGGTCCATTACTTAATTCAAAATAAGTATAATTTTCTAACTATTCTTTACACAGGCACCCAAAAATCCGGGGTATTATATTCTCTCCCCTTTAAAATAATTCCGTCCTCGGAATTGAACGTACCTTAGTTATCAAAAAGTTGAGGATGCTTTTCACGCATAACTTCCTTGAGTTTCCAAGTAGCTTCCCTTTCAGAGTGGTTACGCCATAACACCTTCACAAAAGCCATCGTCATAGAGCGCATCACACGCTCATTGCATTCCAAAATGTTTTCAGGTTGCTCCTTGTAGGATAAATCGTGCTTAACTTGGATAGGCTCAAACTGAATAACAGAATAACATGAGAGGGGTGAAAGACATACTTCCTCAAGGTCAAAACATAAAAGACGTTATGTATGTTTGACAAATTAGGATATAAAGCTAGACGATAAGCAAGTGTACCAACTCGTTCCATGATCTCAAGTGGTCCAATATATCTCTGATCTAATTTCCCTTTCTTTCTGAACCTCAACACACTTTTCCATGGAGAAACTCGTAAAAACACATGATCACCAACATTAAATTCGAGTTCATGATGTCTCTAATCACAAGAATTTTATCTGCAGTAATTCGGACAAGTTCTGGGTCTTTCAATTTCCTTTCCCCAATCTCGCTCCAACATATAGGTGATCGACACCTTCTCCCATAGAGAGCCTCAAATGGTGCCATCTGAATGCTTAGCATGATAACTATTATTATAAACAAACTCCATTAATGGTAGATGACAGTCCCAATTACCCCAAAAATCCAACACACAAGCCCGAAGCATATCCTCCAATGTCTGAATAGTCCGTTCTGATTGTCCGTGTGTCTGTGGATGTAAAGTTGTGCTAAGATTCAACCTTGTACCCATGCCCTCTTGCAAACTACTAAAAAAAAGGTGAAGTAAATATCGGATCTCTATCAGACACAATGGACAAGGGCACTCCATGCAATCTAAGAATCTCTTGAATGTACAAGTTAGCAAGCATCTCAATCGAATCATTGCTCCTTATCATCAAAAATAGTTTCTTGCCTTCCAACACGAGTCATTACATTCCTCCGCTTTTGAATGAAATTTTAACCTCGAATTTATCTAGTATACGAAACCTAGTGAACCGAACTACTCTACTCAAATTCAACACATAAGCATCAACTGAAATCAATCTCCAATTCCTAACGCTTCCATTGTGCTACTCTGATAATACATCAAACCATACCCTTTGCATAATCTGCCTAATAAAAACACGCTTAACTTCATGCCTGAGTGTACCAAGAACTAAAAAAAAGAAATCTGTCATATGACTTGCATCCTATGAGATCCAAATCTTGAGTTCTAACTTCTGTTCTCATCACCATCTTAACCATATACTAGTATTTAGGTGATCAAATCTATGCTTATAAAAAGTCACAAATAAAGTCATCTCAATACTCTCTAAATGACATTTCGCTGTCAACTTAGACTAACTAGTAAGAAAATTGCTAAGCTCATTGGCACACTTTCTGCCTAATGCATCACCACACCATTAGCTAGCCTTTTAAATAGGATAATACTTAATCAAATTTTCAACACCAAATTCCATAATTCTATACCCAGAATCATCTTCCTACTTAAAAAACACGGTTACTCAAGATAACACCAAACTCAATCTTTCTATCTGTATTCCATTAACTGCCAAGACCACCAGCTCAATGTCTAAGGCCCAATTAAAAATGTTACGATGCAATGTCTACGAAGTTCACTAACCAAAATCATGAGGTCACCAAATGATAACTATTTTCTCCACCTATTTTATTATTCTGACCCCAAAATTGAAACCAAGTCTATCGAACAACCTTCAAAGTATACCACTTTGACTTAGCCAATATGGATGATTAATTCTATACGCACTTACACATCACACCAAAGACTACCATGCTTTCGCTGTGCACTTTGATACCTCCAAACCAACCACCTCAAACTATTACCAAATCCATCACAGATAAAAGTACTACCTAAAAGTACCCAAAATAAAATTACACACAAATATCTCGCATCCACCAAAGTTTAATTCTCTAATCTACCACATCACTTATATTTCTCAATCACAACGCAGCCTATAACTACTAGCTATTAGAGCTATTCACCAGAAGATCATAACCTTATCCTTTAACCATTCTCTTTTCTAAAACAATCCATCTTGGAATGATTGAAAAAAAAAATCAGTCCATACCCAAAATTATATCGAACTATTTCATATCTAGAAAACTAAGTCAACTGTCAAATCTCTATCATCGATACTGATGGGGCAAGAATTATAAACCACAAGGGCCACCACAGGGTTTTCTATAAGGCTAACTACATATAATTGTGGTTTCGAGTTTCTAGGTTTAACACTTAGATACTTAGAAAATGATATCGAAACAAATAAATAAAGTGGCATAAGGATCTAGTAATGTCAATACCTTCTTTCAAATTCACTACAAAAATATCTGTCATCGTATCACTTGTATCTTAAAATCACAACCTTTTTCGTACCCTACTTGATAGATCAACTCATAGACATCAGAGCTTAGGTTTGAGATTCTGTAGACTCCTAAGCGTAAGATATATGTGATTAGGAATAGACCTTGAAAAGGTGGATTAAGTTTTGAAAATTTATTTTATATTGGAGCATAAGATTAAGATTTGGGCATATGCTTGGGATTTGGGTTGAGTACGCAATTGTAGAACGAATGTTACTTGCCTTTGGAATACAATTTTTTTTAGTGTTAATCAAAGAGGATGATTGAAGGATAGGACTATGATCTAGGGTCCGAACACGTTCTTAAACCAAAATCCACACATCAATGACATAACTATTATAAAGGTAGAGTAGAGCATCTAGGATACCAAAAACACAATTATCTAAATCTCAAATATTTAACTCCAAAAATAATCCAACACTTATATATAATCCCTTCAAAAACTTAATTCCAAAATACTTCAAAACTTTATTACAAGTCTCTTAGACAAAATATCTGAATCCAAAAGAATATAAATCAACTAACCAATGTTTTGTCTAAAGAAATCATAAGCTCTATTCTCAATATCAGAAACTAGAACAATTCCCACCGCTGCACTAATATCTCCCCCTTCGTGCTACTTTTGGCCTGGAAGGGAAAGGAAACGAAAAACAAAGGGGTGAGCACAAATTGCCCAGTAAAAGATCTTACACACAGAGGGCCAAAAACGAATACAAAACTAGAGTTATCAAATAGAGCCAATAAGTAGGAATTTAGATAACTCAATCAAATTTCACAAACGAATGATTAAGGTGATCAAAAGAGAGTTACCAAAAACGAATAACAAATATGAGTTGTCAAATAGAACCAATAAATAGAAATTCAGATAACTCAATCGAATTTCACAAGTGAATAACAGAAGTGACCGAAAAAGGAGGTTAAATAACCAATAAATCGAATACTGATTCAAACACGAATAACAAATCAACCCAAAAAGGGGTTACATAACAAATAAGTCGAATATCAAAATATATTTACCAAATCTTGTGGGTGTCACATACACAATTGCTTATTATTAAGCATCACAAATCATGGTTATACCATATCGAATATCGCAGCCGGCGCGTCACACATAAGTCACGATAATTAAAAGTGACTTTCAAACACAAATATCATCCACAAAGTAATTTGATAAATATAGTGAATACTCATTCGAAGTCCAAAAATAGTCATTGTAGACTCAAATTGAAGAGAACAAAAATACGAATCTAACGAAATAAAAATCAGCTCAATCGGAGATCAAATAAACGAGATATCGTCAAAAGAAGTTTTGGATGAAAAGAAATGCACGAAAATCGAGAAAGCAAAAGCAAATTGTTAATAATCAAAAAGAGCCGGCAGAAAGTTGACTCGTGGCAAAGGAGACTCGAAATTCACACCTAAAGACCAATTTGATGGAATGCAATGATTGGAAAACAAAAATACAATAGTATAAACAATGTGTAAGGACCAATAAAATCGTGACAGGTGGCCTTGAAGGTTTGGAACTCTAAAAAGACCGGCTCATTGGCCATGAACATAGAATGGAACTGATAAACTAAATACTGAGCGCCAAAAGAAATTAGCATTATGAAATATAAGGAACCGTCTTAAAGCAAGTTAAAAGACAGTAGCAAATTTTATGGGTAAAGTTAAAAATAAACTTGATGATCAACAATACGTTCAAATACAAATAGATTTTTGGGGATCAAAGTATAGTATAAAGATCTCGTGTATAAAACAAAAAGATGGCGTAAGAACCCTTACATCAAAGTAACGAATATCATGTCAATAATCTCCACTTTATCTTAGATCTTTACTTCAGAGTAACAATATCATGTCAAGAATCTACTCTTTATCTTGGATCAATCACCGTCTTTTTGCTTGAATACCCAAAGAATGCACTCGACTCTTTATCTTAGATCAATCACCACCTTTTTGCTTGAATACCCCAAAGAATGCACTTGACTCTTTTTTCTTTCCTCTCCTTTGTCTCTAAAAAAAATATATGAAGACTCTTATGTCTTCTTCCCCCATATATAGTTTGCTAATATAATTCTAATATGACTTGAAGTCCCAAATTCTAGTATAATTATAACACAATTAAAAATCCTTATTCCTAGTGTAATTATTATACAACTAAAAGTCCTCGTTACTAATTTAATCACAATATGACTTAAAATCTTAATCCAAGTCGAAATCTCTTTTTTTCTTTTCTCTAATGCAATCACATTAGCCACTAATACTATTAAATATTTAATTTCTTCACTAAAAGGATTCCAACGAATCTATCTAAGGTCCATTACTTAATTCAAAATCAGTATAATTTTCTAACTATTCTTTACACAAGCACCTAAAAATTCGGGGTATTACACTGTATCACAGGTTTTACCTATTAACTGAGCCTATGGTTTCCTAACACTTCTCTTACATAGCCAAAAAAAAAACTAGGCAGGTTTACTTCATTCCTATTGGGCTCTTTTCATCTGTGTCTAGCATGCTTTTCAGACACTTTCAGATGACGCGTAATTTGTATACTATCGGCCTTTTATTTATATTTTTTTTCTTTTTGGCAAAATTACTCTCGGCGCCGTGAGATTTGGATATTATACACTTGCTTTCCCTTACTAAAAAATTATGCTAACCTCCCTTGACATTGAGGTTTGTGTCTCAGATACCCTCTCCCATAATATTGATGTCAAATATTGCTGTTAAAATTTAGGATTAATTACGCCCATGTCCCTGAGGTTAGGGTGAAATTCATAGTTATGAATACCGTACCGGAGTGCATACCATTTTTCCATAAAATGGTACGTACCGGTACCGTCTCAAATTTTTCATCAATAATTTACATTTGTAATATTCACTCATTGGGTAACTAACAAGATATACATATTTTTTTTACTAACAGCTCCTCTAGAATAAACTATTTGTCTTATAGAGCTCGAATTATGTTAATTTTCAAATAAATTAAGTAGTTTATTCAATTGAATTACCTCTTTAGAATTATCCCGCTTTTTAATGATTTCATTCGCAAGTTCTTAAGTAAGAATAAGTTGTTCATTCAATAATAACATCTTCGGATTCAAGAAGAAGCTATTTTTGTTTGGTGCGTGTGTGTGTGCTCGCGCACATGTGTGTAAAGTAGTACATCATATAGATAAAACAATATGATCAAAGCTTACATGAATATTATGAGTAAGAAGGTATAGAGGCTTTGATTGATATAATAAGAACTTAGAGTGTTTTTTATTTAGTCTTTATATGGTCAATTTATAAATTTTCTAACAAAAGTGTGTTACTTTTACATTTTTTAAAGAGCTGGTACAAAGCCCGCATGGAAGGTTCAATTGCAGAGGCTTACATCCTTGAGGAGCTTATTAACTTCTACTCCCTTTACTTTGAAACAGTTGCTGATCCAAAGATTAATCGGCTTGGTCGCAATGACAAAAGTGTCGACATAGAATTCGATGAGCGTCTTTCTATATTCATGCATCTTAGTCGTGCACTTGGAGCAAGGAGTGGTAGATATTTATCCGAGGAAGAGTATATTGCCGCAACATTTACACTCTCATGAATTGCAATAAAGTTGCACCATTTATAGTGCAAGTAGTTGGGTATATATAGTTCAAGAACATAATATAATGACAATGCTATGTAACATACAGTGAATACGATGAGAAAGTGTTATTCGTAAACCCTGGGATATCAGATGGACAACTTGAAAAAAGGTGAAATAACGCCTTCCCTGAGTGGTTCCGAAAGCGCGTAGGTTCTAAAACCACATCTCATTTCTAATATAGTGAGATGGTATATGCAATGTAATAACTTAATACTTTGTGCAAATTGTTTGTCGTTGTAAACCGCTCAGGATGGAGTTGATGCTGGTCTCAAATTGCTTGCTGCTAGCCCTAGTAGACTAGTTTCGTGTTATAAAGGGTACATTGTCAACGGGTTTAGGTTTAACACGATGAAAGTTCACCTTAGTAAACAAACCTAAAATAGTGGAGTTTTAGTCAAAGGTGACTATTATAATGATGGTAAGCATGATTTTTATGGGCAGTTAAAGGAGGTTGTTGAACTAGATTATTGTGGTAGTGGTAATTGACTGGTAATGTTCAAGTGCAGATGGTTTGACATTACAAATGGTATCCGAGTTAGTCGACATGAGATTGTAGATGTTAATATGAGGTCAAGGCTTGGATCATACGAACCATTTGTATTTGCAGCTCAAGTAACGCAGGTCTTCTATGCAAAGGGTGTGACAAGGAAGGATCCAAATTGGCATACTGTTATCAAGATCAAAAGAAGCTTTGTTGATGATGATATGTTTGTTGAGATGTACCAAGAGGATGATGCTCCTACAGTGATACCGCTTCAAGAGGATAACGATCTTGTTGATGAGCCTTTTTGCGATTTAGGCCATGTGGGAGAAGAGGTCGATGCTTAAGCCCTCGGTAATGATGATGATGATGATGACGATTCCAAAGAAGAAGTTGAAGATGAAGAAGAAGATAATGAAGATGAAGGGGACGAAGATGACGAGGAGGAGGAAGACGTTTCGTTGTCTATTAGTGATAGTGATTGACTGTGTAAAGCAAAAAGATTCTTATCAATCTATTTTTGCACTTGTGGTGTTTATTATTTACATTGAATTGTCTATTATTGATGGTGATTGACTATTTAAATTGAGTTATCTTTTATACTCGGCCATGCCACATTTTTATCAATTAACTTTTGCGCTTAAGTTGTTTATTATTCAAGCAAACTACATTGTTATCAATTAACTTTTGCACTTAAGTCCTTTTGTAGATATGCCGAGATCCAATGCACCCCAAAATCGTGGAGGCGGCCGTCACGGACCTGCTCTGGCACAGTCAGGCGCCTTCCCCAGGATTGATGACGCGACTACTAATGAGCAGTCGATGTCAGTAGCTTCAATACATGGTAAGACAATATTAGTTTCGTGTTGAATTGAAACATATCTGTTGCAAAATATATAACGTCTTCCTTTTCATCATTTATAGCGTCTAGTGCATCTGTACCTAGAGGTATCACACGGGGGATGCCTCTTCTAGCTACCCCGGAGTAGAGGATTACTGCTCATGTCCTCAACAATTAGTATGTTTTTAATTCCCAAAGCTCAATTCTTACCATCTTTTAGCGCACCTATCTAACTTAATACTTTGTTTTATTGGGATTGACGTAACTTTTGTGATTTCTTGCAATTAGCTTTGTTGAGATTGTGTTAGAACCAAAATTGGTCCAATTATCAAGGCCCACCTCCCACAGCCTTATCCAACGTGGAAGGCATGGACTGAACCGGACAAGGAACTTGTCTGGGGGAAGTTCTTGGTAAGGATTATCTATTTTCAATTGCTTTATTTGGTTTTAGAAATACATTATTGCTGAATTTTTCTTGCTAATCGTGTTTGAAATTGTGTTGAATTATGTTCAGGACTACTTCATATTTGAGTCCGACGGAGACCAAGAACTTGGGAGGTAGGACTGGGAGTGGCATTGTTTAGAAAATTATAACAAATGGATGCTCAATGCAAGGAGGCAGGCGTTAGCTCAAGCGGGTGCGACAGATATTTCTATGGCCAAGGACCACAACCCCGAGTATTTCTCAAAAGCCATGTGGGGCAGTTGGTGGATCATTAGTGTACAACAGAATGGGCGAAGCTGAGCGAGCAAGGCAAGGATATGGTGAGTAGCAAGAAGAAGATGAAGTATAGTGCTGGATCATGTCCATATGTTGTGCACCATCTGAAGTTGAGATAAGACGACCCTGCAAAAAGACCCCCTACGATGCTCCAAAGCTTTGAGCATACACAAAAAAAAAGATGGGAAATGGGTTTCTGAGAGCGCAGAGCAGTTTGTGGTGAGCACATAACTTTTGTATTACTTTTGCATTCCTATTGTATCCTTATTGGTTGCAACCAGTTGCATTCCTCTAACATTTCTGTTGTTTTCTTATGCAGAGTTCATATAGAGAAAAAGTCCAGGCCAACTCCCAGGCAGACGGTAGCCAAGCAGTGGACGAGGTCTCTTTGTGGTCAGAAGCTACAGGAGGTCCTAAGGAGGATCGTATGCTCGGCCACCCTCGTCAATCCGCACGTTCGTTACTAGGCAGAGCTCAGTCATCAGGCTCGATCAGTTGTAGCAGTCCTCAGGTTGAAGTGACAGATAAAGAGAGCTTAGACAAACTTCTTGAAGAAAAAATTACGAACATGATCCTACAAGGTTATCTTATGCCCGGACCTAGACTTCAGGTAACAAATTCTCAAGTAGTGATGTATTGTGGTCATTTAATCTGTGATCATGATTTGTATATATTTTGTTGAATCATTTGTATGGCTTCTTGCAGAGTGATATTGTGCCTAGTGCCGGTGATTCTCAGGGTGGTGAGGACATTGTTGGATCGAATGTGCCTTCAACAAGGGATGAAGAAGATGATGATGAGGTTGGTGGGTCTGTCGGCTAGTGAAACTGATTGAGGTCTTATGTATTGATTGTACTTGTGTAGCTTTGAGTTCATATGCTTGACTCATTTCTCTAATTTTGGCTCATATACTTAATTTTAATGCATATGTTTATAGTTTGATGATGCTTTGTGATTGACGTATTCAAATGAATGCGAGACTTGTGTCTTATTGTATAGAGTAGATAGGTTTTGGACAGGCTATTTGAATGAATGCGGGACAGGGGGTTGAATTGGTTTTGAATGAATACGTTAAAAGGTTAAATCGGTTTTGGGACAGGTTGTTGAATTGGTTTTGGAAAGGTTGAATCAGTTTTGGGACAGGTTGTTGCATTGGTTTTGGATAGGTTGAATTTGTTTTAGACAGAAGGTCAAAACAGGCCTAATTTTTTTTTCCAGCAAAGCCCAGGTTTAGCGACAATACAAACAGAACAAAGTGGTATCTAAAATAATATTTTAAAATTAAAAAAAGAATTAGCGACCTTGCCTTGCGATCGCTAAATTATACAGAGCGGTCGCTAAAGAAAAAGAAATTTTAAATAAAAAACATTTAGCGACCTCAGGGCGCGGACGCTAAATTGGAGAAATCAGTCACTAAATAGAAAATGATTTAAATTATAAAAAATATTTAGCGACTGCCAAAATTTGGTCAATGCGGGCGCTAAAATTTAACGACCGTTTTAGCGACCACTTCTTGCGGTGGCTAAAACAGTTTAGCGACCACGTTTACCCATTTAGCAACCGCCGGCTACGCTCGCTAAAGGGGCAATTTCTTGTAGTGAGGGACATGGGTGTAATTAACCCTAAAAATAATGAAAACCAGAAAACACCCCACAATAAATCCCCTAAATAAAACCTAAATCAAGGGTTCCATTACTCCCACTCACAATCATCGTCGTTTGCCTAACCCTTCCACCATCAACGAGACACATGCGGGGTAGCATATGTGTGTGGGTCGTGGCTGTGTGCGGGGTGCGGGGTGCACGACAATAGTGTGTGTGTGTGTGTGGTGGGTTTTGTAAGATGAGGTTGATGGTGGTTGATAGAGGAGGGTGGGTGGGTAACATGTGGGTGAGTATGGTGGGTTTTCTGTCTGAGGATGGTGGTAGTGGTGGCTAGTGGGACTGGTGGTGGATGATAATGGGTGATGGATGTGAGGTTGGCGGTGGTGAGAGGATGGAGAGGGGCGGTGGGCAATTAAGTTAGGGTTTATATTTGAAAGTTCGTTACTTCTATAATGCAATTAAGTCATTCCAACCAAATATTCAAAACCAACAAGCGGTAGGAGTGTCAGTGTAAATTTTCAAATAAGAAAATACGAAAGGAGTGTATTAAATTCAAAAGTCAGAGATACGTACCAAGTGTAATTTTTCATTTTTTTGTTTAGTTACTTTTAACGTTGTGAAAGGCGAGTAAGAATCCCAAGCAGAATTTGAGGGAAAGGAACAAAAAAAAAAAAGTGTTGACGTGAAATATTCTTGGTATCATATTCCACCATAACCCCATCAACTCGACAAGCTGTTCTCCATGCAACAAGTTATGCGTGGCACCTTGGCGCTTTTTTATAAAAGCAACTCCCGGAGTAGATGATGTGAAAGAAGATATGTGCCAACATAGTGTGG
Source organism: Escallonia herrerae (assembly GCA_033070095.1). NCBI lineage: Eukaryota > Viridiplantae > Streptophyta > Magnoliopsida > Escalloniales > Escalloniaceae > Escallonia > Escallonia herrerae. The sequence goes on from JAVXUP010002874.1 coordinate 31,340, forward strand.
ATTGTTTGTCACAACCTGTAAAATGAAGTTGTTGGACTGTGAATGATACGTTTACTTCGTGAACTTGTAATTAACAAAACTACCCTCAGTTGTCTCATTCCAAAAGTTTGATGACCTAAACAATATTTAAACTCTGATTATTATTATAAAGTAATTTGAATTACTTAAAGGAGAAGCACCAGCGTGCAACACGTGCACGAGGGGCATAGTGAGGCAGATTTATTGCGTGAAAGCCAAGCGGGTATGCATGGAGATATAGTTGTTGGACAATATGCCAGGCTTGGCGTGTAATGCCAGAACAGAAGGCACTAGGTCTTGCACTGCTCCTAATTTCGACCGGAGACACCAGGAGATTCATTAAGCAAAGGGCCTAGAGGCTTCGTCTAGACATATTCGGTCATATCTGTATAAGAAAAAATTTAGAAAACATATTCCTATATCCGTGACAATAAACCAAAAACTTTAAAAAAGAAACTAAAAATTTTTCAAGAGAATGAATTGAAATTCACGGCGCGTTCAAGTACCTCTTGATTCAATTTTGAGGTTGTAAATAGGGAAAATTGCGTAAAATACCCCTGTGGTTTGGGGTAGTTGTAAAAAAACCCCTTCTGTTATAAAAATTGCAAAAAGACACATGAAATAATAAAAATGTTGCACCGTAAAATTCCGTAACAGAATGGTAAAAATGGCTAAACTGCCCCTCCATATAAAGGAGAATAGCATGCTGAATGGCCAATTTTCTTCCTCCTCCTTCACGAGATCGCGATGGTGGCTAGCGGGGGCGAAAGTGGGAGTCGCAGATTGTCGCGCAAGTGGCGGAGCAAACGATGGTACTGGAGGAGCATATGATGGGACTGGCGGAGCAAACGATGAGTCATAAGTATCTTATACCCGAATTGCACAATATTAGTCTAGGGTTTCAAATCACAATTTGCGATTTGAAACCCTAGATCTGAGATTGTGCGATTAGGGTTTCCAATTGTTGTGGCGGCAACGGGATTGGTTCGATTAGGGTTGTGCGATTGACATAATATAGGGTATGATTAGGGTTCGATTAGGGATTTGAAACCCTAGATCTGAGATTGTTGGGGTTCGATTAGGGTTATTGTGCGATTGGTTTGGGTTTGATGGTTGTAGTGGGATCGGCAGTGATGGTGGAGGCGGGATCGGGTGGCTGTTGGCTGATGCGATTATGTGCAGTAGTTGCTGACGACGGGATTAAATGAGGCATATGGTGGCGCCGGTTGTGGGTGGCGCAAGTTGCAGACGGGGTGATGGCGCACGGTGATGGTGGTAGATAGGGCTGCGGCTGGGCGATTTGGCAGAGCAGATGGCTGCGACGGTGGCAATCGTCTGAGGCGGCGGTGGCGATCGTCTGAGGCGACGGTGGTGGTTAGGGCTTAGGATTTTGGGAAGGAGGAAGACAGGAAGAGCATTTTTGTCATTTGTTAAATTAATCTTTACCAAATGCACTTTTTAGGAGCGTGAACATTACGCGCCGTTAGTTTGAACGATATTTTTTACGGTTGCAACACTTTTTGCAACCTTGGGTGCCTTTTTGCAATTTTTATAACAGAAGGGATTGTTTTGCAACTACCCCAAACCACAGGGATATTTTACGCAATTTTCCCTTGTAAATATGACCTCATCCTAAGAGGGAAAAATTTAGCCACTCACTCACATATGTCGATGGGATTGCCTAATATTATTCCCAACAAAACAAAAAAAATAGAAAGAGACAAACTTATAAACTACCGGTTAAGAGATTAGATCCTTCTACAGTCTACTGTTGTTTAAGAGAATATTACATATTCCATATGCTCACAGTAGCAAATATATAATTTGTTATTCCAGGGGTTGGACAATTTGACACTCGAACCGAAGAACCTCCTGGCAGGAACACGGAAAGAGAGAGAGACAGAGAGGTGATCAAGTCCTGCTGGGTTTCCGTCATTCGGTAGCCAAGAAAGGTTGAAGAAGAAGAACAGTGAACAGCTTTGCCTGGTATTAATCATCATGTTAGGACCTGATCACCAATCAAAATCTAGTGACTTTGAGGCGATTTTAGCATCTGAAGGAGTTGGATACCTTTTGTCTGGTGAAGAGAAGGTAGCATCCTTGATCCCCTGGGATCCTTTCACTTTTTCCCTCTTTACATGTATGTGTTATTGGTTTAAATTCACCCCAGTTCAATCTCTCCAAGTTGTGCCATGTTTCATATTTCTCTGGGTTGAATACACCTCTGCCCCCATATTTAGCCGTGGTACGCAGCATATATGTCACCATGAAACCTAACCGAAGCGGTGGCATGGCTTATTTCTGGAGAGCCTTTTTGGCTTGATCGGCTAGAATGTTTATACACTTACTTAACTTGATCTGCCAAAAGTATCCCAAAAATAAGCCATGTCACCACTGACCATTTTTTGTTGAAAAATGATCAGGGACCCGTTAGATGCGAAACTTAAGGGTACAAGTTAACTTAAGCTTCAGTTCATGGTGACACTCGCTGCCTCAAAGGCACGGGGTGTAATAAACTGTGTTTCTAGTTATTTTTTTGTAGTTTGATGCTTAAACTTGACCCACTTAAATTTTTCCAAGTTCTTTCCTAGTAGTGAAAAGCCCCTTTGTGTGGTTCATTAGGTACCTTTCCCATCAGGTGATGGGAGCACAATTTGCCTCCTGTTGTCAGCCAACTGGTGCAGGCCTTGTAGAACTTTTACCCCGCAACTTGTGCAGCTATACAACACAGTGAGAAAGAGTGTTGGCGAAGAAAAGCTGGAGATCATCTTGGTATCCATGGACCGAGACGAGACCGAATTTAGACAGCACTACATTTGCATGCCATGGCTTGCGGTCCCATTCGACGTCAAGTTGCAGCAGCGGCTGAGCAAGTTGTACCATGTTCGTCACCTTCCATCACTCGTAACGTTGAACCAAGAAGATGCTGTGGGGCTGATCCAGGAATATGGTGCTGATGCGTTTCCCTTTACTAAGAAGAGAAAGGAGGAGCTGAAGGCTATAGATGAGGCAAAGCGCCAAGGAGGAAAGTTGGATGAGCTTTTGGCACGTGGAGGACGTGACTACCTCGTCTCTGGAATCTGTAAAGAGGCGTGCAATCACTATCCTGAGCATCATATTCTTACATGGAATTTTTTTGGCTCCTCTTCTTCGGTTGAACGAATTTTCCTCGTACTTCCTATATAGCAATAATTAATGATCACTAAAAGTTCTAGTGACTCTGTTTTAGTGACGCTACAAAAATACTGTTCCAAATTATCGATGAAAGTGTGTGCAAAAAAATCACTAAAACATTTAGAGACTATTAATTGTTAGGAAGATTCTTAAAACCTAAGTAAAAGCAAATGAGGCAGCTATAAAGTTGTGCACTGTTTCTTGATGGGTGATGTTTGCATATTGAGCCTTTTGCAGGTTTGGATATCTGAACTTGTTGGCAAGACAATAGGACTCTACTTTGGAGGAAATTGGTGCCCTCCATGCCACAAGTTCGTTGAACAGCTTAAAGAGGCATACCATGAGCTCATCAGCACAACAAATCAAAGCTTTGAAGTAGTTTTTGTCTCAACAGATAAAGGAGAAGAAGACTTTAATCGCCACATAAGTAATATGCCTTGGCTAGCCATACCATACAAGGACAAGACCAGGCAAGACCTTTGTAGGATATTTGATATCAAGCGGATACCAGCTTTGGTACTGATTGCACCAAATGGGAGTACCATCAGAGCAAACGGAAGGGCTATGATCTCCCTGTATGGCGCCATGGCTTATCCGTTTACTGAGTCGAGGATTGCGGAGGTAGAAGCACTATTGAGAAAACAGGGAGACGGACTGCCTCAGCAATTAAGCAACCCAAAGCATGAACATGTTCTTAAGTTGGTCATGGCAAAAGCATACGTCTGTGACTTCTGCCAGAAGCATGGGAGGTTTTGGTCTTTCTCTTGTGATGTTTGTGACTATGATCTTCATCCGACCTGTGTTGACCGAACAGCAGGGGCATGATTGATCCATTCATGACCTCTCTCCTGTGAGCATTATCCTGGCTCTAGGCGAAGAGGGTGAAAACAAAATCCATATACGAGTGCAGAAATAGTACAGCAAAGAACTCATGAATACCTTCTGAAGAGACTCAGTCTTTTATAAAAAATGGGCCAAAAAATAACAACATGAGAGAGAGAGAGAGAGAGAGGTCTTCGTATTTGTAAGACAAATTGGTTTCCACCTACCAGGTTACTGGCTGCATTAAGTAACATTGATCTATTTTCGAGCCTTTTGAATAACCCTGAGTTTAGCACTTCTACTACGACAATTCAATTTCTCCTCCTCTTCGGATGGTGTAATGGGTCTCTTAGTGAGGATTCTTGCATTTGGCCCATATATTGTCTGTTTAATCCACGCTTCTTTTCTATCCTTGTCAAAACTGATTTTGCTCGAATCCTCAAAGCAACTCTCTTCCTTTTCATCTCCATGTCCATCACCTACGTTACTGTTGATGATGTTGAGAAATGTTTGCTTCACGATTCTGTCCTCCAAACTATGGAAGGAAATGACAGCAAGCCTTCCACCAGGCGCAAGGCAGTCGAAACAATTATAAAGAGAATCCTCTAGCGTTTTAAGTTCGTCATTGACAGCTATTCTCAAAGCTTGAAATACTCGTGTTGCTGTCTTTATCCATCCTTGCCTCCCTCCTGTTACAATAAGATAAATTTTCACTGATCTACATCAATGTAATAACAGCACCTGGATGCTGTTGCTATTTGGAAGTATGCAAAATTCCAATTGCTGCACTGGATACAAACAGCAACAAGGTAAAAATTGTACCAAGTGCAATTCTCTCAAAAGGTCGCTTAACTTGAAAGGGAGACAGACAAGGTAAAACCAAGTACAGAGGATACTGAAGACACCAAAAAAATTAATTGGGTGAACAACAAAACTGTTCCTTGAACTATTGTTTTTGCACTCAAATCCATGTGATACCAACTTCGATTTAGACAGCACAGTAATTGAACATTTAGTCACAAGTTAGTACAAAAACCAGTTTCCGTCCAAAATGGACCATCGACTTGTCATGCATGCCACTCGGCCAAAATGGAGGGTACATTAGTGAATAAGATGTGCTGGGGTGAGCAGCAAACCAATAAAACCGATCCGAACCATTCAAACCGATGGAACTAAACCGATCAAATCCGAACCGTTGATAGCTTGAACGGTTTGGTTTGAGATTTTCTAACCAAGACCGGTTCAGTCGGCACACGGTTCAGGATTTTTCGAACCGGCACTAAACCGAAATGAACCAAGGGTTATATAATTATTAAAAAATATATATACACCTTACCCTGGGTAACCATCCCTAAAATCATTAATTTCGATTTGAAAATTTCAGCCTCTGGAGGCATAAGATAGATGGTTTGACTAAGCTTCATATATTTCGGTTGGTATTCGTACAAATGGAACAACTCTTCTAAGCCATTACTCAGTATTGCATCATTTTACACTAAAGCTCCTGTACTGTAAACATGGAGCCAATAGGCCTACATTTACTAGTCTATACTCTGCCGTAGAGTCAAGAATGATAAAATACAACTCATGTCTACTTGAAGGAAAATCAACAACCAAAAACTTTAGAGAAGTGCAGATTAGTTAGATACTAAGACTGAGGAAATTATTTGTGCTTTTTTACTACCTTTGTGATGCACACCCTCCTGTTCTAGTTTCCTGCTGAACTGTTAGAAAGTAAGTCCTGAAATTTGTGCTAAGTTAACCCAGTAGCGATCATGTTGAAAGCGCAAAGAATGTAGAAAGAGAGCAACTATTTCCATAAGCCATGAGCACCCAGAAAATCAGTAGCCAGAAAAGTTGTTATTGGGCTATTGTTTTTTCTTGAAAACATAATAATGTTTAAACTATGCTCAAACCGATCCGAATCGTTCAATTTGGACTTTTTGAACCGTTCAAACCGGGGTGTCTTGGTTCGGTTCGGTTTAAGAATTTGTGAACCGAGATCCATTGCTTGGGTTTGCAGTTTGACCCCCAAACCGAACCGTGCTCACCCTGTGCACATGCATCACCTCACACCCACAACATCGCTGCCATAACAACACGTCTGCCCTCTTCTCTTTTATCTTTCTTCACTCTCGACCACCATAATAACTCCTGCCACACCATAACTGCCACCACACGCTATCTCCAGCCCATCAAGACCACAGTGTCAGTGGAACGCAACCATGACCTAACCCCAATTCCCAGTTGAAATCCAAGTTCCCCAATCACATAATGAGCCGTCATGACCCCTTTGTGCTTCCAAGTGACTAAGACAGTGTAATGAAAGTTAAAATGCAACACTTATCTCAACAGCAATGAGAAAACCTCTGGGAATGAAACCCCCAATATTCTCCAAGGCTGAATTACTAACTAGAATCTAAAACCAACGAAACCTAGGATATAATCGCCATACCTCATACATCGGGTCTTGATTCATTGCTTTAGCCTAAAGATTTGCAGGGATTTGCTCTTAAACGGTGTGGGACGGAAAATTTAGCAGTAGCAAAGGCGGTGACAGCAGTGGCCAGCTGGTTTCTTTGGCTGTTTGCCGTGTCACATTGGTGGTAATAATGGTGTAGGGGGAGGTGGAAATGGAGATGAGTAAGTTGGTCTTAGCTGCGGGTTGGTGGTGGTGTGTGAGGTGGCAGAGATGCTGATTGTGCGGCTGCGTAGAGGACAGAAGTATAGACCAATTATAACAAAAACTAATGAAATACAAAAGGAGAGATATAACGGAAGACTAAAAGATGAAAGTCGACAGTTATTGTAAATTTCTTGCCACATAAGCTGAATCGGTAATTATGCCATTGATTTCAGGTTATATGGATGTCCATACGGTACTTTTTGAAACGATACTGATTTTGGACCACTTTGCAACTCAATGTGTAACATACTTAATGAAAGAAAGTGCAACTACGGGGCCTTCATGAGTTGAAGTTCGTATTACATTGAACTTAAGTGTAAAGCGTGTGCATCTGTGTCATGAACCCAAAATAATTTGAGAAAGGAGATACACAAGGTAAAAGTAAGTTCCATGGAAAATGAAGACACCTTACCTTTTGTCTTGAAAGTTGAACTCCGAATAAGATCTACAAGTTGGCCAGTAGAATGCAATCCACCACTAAGGCGGGCATTAACAACTTTCCTCTGAAGGGAGCGCCAGTTGTTCTCTTCCCCATACTCCCGCAGGATTCGCCCCACTTCAGTATCCGGCCACAAATTTAATATGTCTTCTGCTTTCAGACTTGCCTGTCATAGCCCTGTTCCAATCAGTTTACATAAAAGGAACGCATGAACAGTTTGCCACAAGCAGGCAGAGAACCATGTACAAAACTGGCTTTAACATTTCAGTTCTAATAAAAAGGATAAACAATCTTTACGAAAAACAATATTGTTTTACCAGCTATGTTACATGGACTCTTCAGAATGCCGGAAGTATCCGTGTTAGACACTCGACACTTGGACATGGGTATGGGATCTGTCTCCGACACATCTCATAAGTTATGCCACAATGAGCACTATCTTATAGTGTTTCTTTTTGGTTGTTATTACTTTGAGATGTGCCAAGTTCTCAAATTAAAACCATGTGCTATACATAAAACACCATTTTACCTTAGGAATAACTAAAAGTATTAATATGTACGAAAAATTTGCCATGTCCCCGTGTCTTATGAATTGAAAATGAGACGAATCCAACACTTGGACACGTGTCCGACCGGGACACTCGTACCGAGTCCATGTAACATAGTTTACCAGGCATATCATAGACAACAGAAGCAAGCTTCATGTCAAACTGATCGAAAGAGGCAAGTCCCTTTAACCAGTTATATATGTAGACAGAATTTACCAAAGCAAACAAAAAGATAAAACGCACAATAGGACTTAAAACAACATTTAACAGAAATTTACACCTATCTGGAGAGATCATTAACTTATCAACGACAAATTTGGTTGAATCACAGTTCTGTTGGTTCATAACAAACTATACAACTGGGAAATTGATTAAATCTGTATACTTCACCAACACTTTTTAGCCTTTAACGTCAACCGTGGGAAGGGCAAATGATGTTCACAAAGCATACATAACGAGAATACCGGGGGAAAAAAGAAAAAGAAACATAAAAGATGCAGATTATTGATACATTTCAAGGAAAAGCACATGCAGACAAAAAAAACTTTTTTGTTAACTAGGATTAAGAAACCAATATTAGGGCTGTAAAGAAGGGAGGTACTCAGGCTCGACCTGTACTGTACTCGGGTCTTGGTATCAAAAGTCATCACGTGACCAAGCACATAGATAATGGGATAATACGCCAATCCCAGGTGATGCCACTATCTACGGCACAGTGGGACTCCAGGAGTTCAATGATTCCTCAGAGACAGAAAAAGATTGCAGTCAGTTGGATAATGATCGAGTGAGGTTGCTTCTTCGGCCTGAACCAAGGAATCCCTTAGATATGATCCAAAATGGATCTTGTTCTATCCTTGATCAGAGATTTCTCTATGAAAAATACGAATCAGAGTTTGAAGAAGGGGAAGGAGAAGGAGCCCTCGAACCACAACAGATGGGGGGGATTTATTCAATCACATAGTTTGGGCTCCTAGAATATGGGGCCTAGGGGCTTTCTATTTGATTGTATAGAAAGGACCAATGAATTGGGATTTCCCTATTGCTCCAGGTCATTTTGGGGCGAGCAGATCATTTATGATGAAGGGGATGAGCTTCAAGAGAATGATTCGGAGTTCTTGCAGAGTCGAACCATGCAGTACCAGACACGAGATAGATCTTCCAAAGAACAAGGCCTTTTTCGAATAAGCCTTCCTCATACTCATTCATTCGGAAGAAGTGATCCAACTCCAAAATTTTGTTTCGCAATTTTATATCCAATTTTGCTTTTTTCAGTGACCTTGGATACAAATCGCGATAATGTATATTTTTCCTTGAATCTGTCATTAAGAGGTAAAGGATTAAATCCTTTTAAGAAATAAAGTTTTTGATCGTAATATGAATCAAACCAAAAAACCTAACTATTAAGGGGGTTAATAAAATGAATCACACTTTCGCCAATGATCTGGTGCTAGTCACTATGGAAGACAAGGGGTTTGATTATCGCCGAAATTCCAGAATACCTGGGAGTCGGATTAAGGTAAATGGGGGTATTCGATGGATTCCATCATAGTCTCTCTCTTCCCCAACAACAACTACCACCTCCAACTTGAAATCCACCGTCCCCAACCCAAGCATCACAGATCGATAGGAGATACAGAGATGTATTCCTTCAGACATTGTGGGTGAACATGGTTGCAGTAAATGAAATTGGTCAACTGAGTTATTAGATGATTCTTGACCCCTTAATGTGCATCCCGGATTTGAACACAAACAGGACAGGAAATAACATATGGGAGAAGATGGAGATTCGAAGATAGAGTTGAAGGTTGAACAAGGGAACACTTTGGACACTTTACCAGGACCGGGGGGCCCGCGTGGGGGGGGGGGGGGGGGGGTCGGTGTTGATCGGGGCTCGAGCCAAGTTTGAGATACAGATTTATTATCACGATTGAGAAGCCTGCTGGGCATGCATGGCTCAATTTCACCCATAATCAACAAGTAACTAGATTGTTCAAATTTCAGCGTGATTCAACGGCGATGTAACTCCACTAGAAGCATTTAAACCTAATAGACATGTTAGGACCCATCGACGGAATGCAATTTTACATCACATCAGAGCTCTAGTTTAGCAAGTTCTTTGATTCGAGTCTTACCATTTGCAATTTGGCCCTCCACGTTTGTGCCTTTGCAAGGACTATTACATGGTTGTGCCGTGGTGAGTACGTTAGGTTTGTCTCTCCATGTGTGGATAGGCAAGCCCAACTGGGCTGGTTGAAAGACATTTAGTAGGCAGTTCACGCAATCTGAAGTGGTTCCCTCTGTTTCAAATCCATTTGGTCAGACCAATAGAAGCACCAGCTCATCGAACTGGTTCTCGATTGAGCTGGTCCAGTTTCAATAGATATGGGAACATGACTCCACCTGTTGGCCAGGAAGGGCAGCAAATGCTGTTACCAGTCAGTCAGTCACCAATAACCTTAGTTGAGGATTTTCTAATTCTTACTGACACTCCCACCTGAGAACATTAGCCAAAACCCTCACACGTGCTCCGACATCAATTCCTTCTATACAAGTGACATTTTCTGCCCCAGAACCTCAAGCCTGCTGTGCATAATAACATTGTTACAGATAATTAAAGATCCAAAAGAAGAGCAGTGGAGAAAACCGCGAAGAAGCTCCAGCAGTTGCTGAACCAGTGAGGATAAGGAGGGAGAGATGGATATGGGGAGATAACTCTCAGAGAATGGAGAAAGAACAGCCAGAGGAGGAAGAAACAGAATACTATCACTTGAAATTTGTTCATTCAACAAAAGGCTAGTACATAGGGGTCTTTTCATAAAATTCGAAGTAATAAAAACGAAAGTAAACCAAATTGCAGCATCATCTTACTGAGAGGCGAGAGCACAACTTTGGTCCCACATCCTCCAGTTACCATCCTTCTTGAGGGTCAATTGCTGTGACAGCACAAAGACCAAGGCTCCCCCACAATGCTCTACGTGCTAAAGGAGTTTTGACTTGCCGCCGATTTTAGTGTTGTTAGTTAGGTAACCACGATCCAAGTAAACGGCGTGTTGGATATCGCTCATAAAGAGGCAATTGAAAAGGAAGTTCTACAGGTGTAACACCATGAAATTCATGTAACAGATATGCAACTTAAGGTAGGGTTGTGGATGTAAGGCAGGTGGAAACGAAAAGGCCAACAACGCCTGATTCCTTTCCCTCCTCTGACCCTATCAAATCTAGAATCTGGATGAACCTGCTTCTTAGTTGGGCAAAAAGAAGATTGTTGCTTGAGTGGGCTATTCTTGGGAACAGGTTTAGTTGGATTCAATCGGGAGTTTCTACCATCATACGTGAAGGTCTAGGTGTTTTCTTAGTAGCACGAAACGGGAACGGGGGCGGGGGAGGGAGGTTGGGAGCAATAAGGGCCTAGAAGAATCTGAGTTGGGAGCGGCTTTGCTAAATAAGATATTACTACTTTCACGCAATCAACAATTTGTATGATGAAGATTATACGCATACAATTCATAAACACACTTACACAAATGAGTTGTCGTTTATTTTATTCTATAGTAGCCAGCAGCTCTATGTTTTAGTTCAGCAGAATATCTAATATTATGCGTGAAGTACTTGCGCAAAGCTTATTCATGGATAGACCAGACATAAGAGTCTGAGGTGGCCACCCCACCCCAGAGCCATGTATTGTTAAAAAGACAAAAGGACAACAAACACCCATTCCCACGTGCTCTCTGCCTCCTCGCAAAGTGACTGGCCCTAACAAATAGTACAACCAACTGGCTTTTTCTTAGCCCAGCATGTGGTCGGCTTTGTCTTCCTCTTCTCCCTGAATACCTAAACCAATATCAATGATGACCCATAAGAAAATTTGCTCCAGTGAGAGGGAAGAATCTGAGGCAACTTAAATTCGTGATGCCAACCCACTTGAATCGCGCTCCCAGCAAGCTCCCAAGTTGGAGAGCAAATTTGAGAATCAGGGAAGTTGTGGCCTACCCATGAGAATTCGGCAACCAAAGGTGTTTTAGCATCGTGATGAAACACATCTAAGTCATAAATCCACAGGCAACAAAGGAGAATGTGGGCATCCATCAGTAAGACATCACAACAGGTGTCTTGCAATTAAGATCCAACGCGAATAGGAAGCAAACACGTCCTAGACACTGGATCAGAAGTCTTATCTAGTCAAACGGCCTAGAAGGATAAGGATCTCGTTCCCTTTTGGGTTGCATCATGTGTACAGTTCCACATAGAGGATGTTTCCTCTGTCACTGACCACTTTAAAAACTATACTGCCAATCCTCATCCGCAGGAGTCTAGAGTTTGCATCTCATAGAACTGACTTGACAACATTCGTCATGATCATACTCTTCATCTGACTCAAGTGTTCAACAGCATTCAGCTGCACACCACATCAACACTACACTACACTGTGTCCTGGTCTATAAGCAAAACAGGAAGGGGCAACAAGCAGCTATATGACCCTTATTATGGAAATCGGAATACTCACTGCTAGTGCGAGAAGTGGTAAAGGAAATTCTAATTGGAATTGACTCCCTCTAGAAAGAACTGGGTCAGATTGTGAGACATTGAATGAGAAGCTGGGCCAGTCTGTTAAAGACCACTAGGTCGCTGGAAAGGAACTGGCCTCATCTGAGTGGACCACCAATCTGGGAAGTTGGTCGTCACGGGTTAGCGCCTTTGAGATACTGTAAGTACTCACATGCCCAAAAAGGGGTATCCACCACAATAACGGTTTTCAATTCGCGATACATCTCACAGCTACTTCTTTAAAAGGAAGCAAAATGATAGACAATGCATGTTCGTCTCAAAGTCCAAGATTGCCATGTCTGTCATATCGTGAGTAGGGAGGTATTTCTTAGGGCTACAACTTGAGCAGGCTAGACGGGCCCAAGGGTCAAACCATGCCCAGCCCACTGTAAAAGGACTCACGCCCATGCCCACCGCAGCCTATCACAGGGCTGGATAATATCTGTCCAAGCCCAGCCCATGCAAATTTTGGTTGGTGCGAGCTGGACACAAGCTACCCAGGGGATGTCCATGATTGCAAATTAATTTTTGTTTATTTTTAAGCGTATCAATAACCATCCACGTCTACTGATTAATTAGGATCATGAAAAAAAAAGTAGAGTGAACGGACCACCAGCCATACACCACCGCGGTCAACCCACCACAGCCACAAACAGAGAACCCACCGCCACCCCGGCCAAATTGCCACCACCATATGGACCACGCACAACTATCGATCCACCCAGTCTCTCTCTTTTCCCATCCCTCCCCTCCAGCCCATTGACCTCATAGAAAACCCACCACCACTATCAATCCACCCACCATCGCAGCCCACCACCACATGGAACCTAATCGAAGAGGTTTCCAACTTGCCTCTAAACAGGAAAAGCTCGACAAGGTAATTGAGTGTTCGTGTGTTACAATGTTAACGGTAAAAAGAAGGAAGTGGAGAGGGAGATGGACACACATGGAGTTGACAGAATGAGATACAAAAAAAAATCAGAGAACATACCTTTCAGTCATGTAGCTACCTAGGCATGAGATGAGAATTCAGAAAGAAGAAGAAAACTTTTATCCGATCAGGTTTAAGGCTTTGGAAGGGGTAGATTACATCGAATTTATGAGATGGATGGTGATATGATTTTAAAAGGAAAAAAAACAGATGCCTTGAACGTACAAATTTCATATATAATATTATTGGGAAAGTTTGGACAGGTTGGGTTTCCACGTGTGCCATGTCCGACCCATATTTTTTAGGGGCTCAAGATTTTGAGCCCACGTTTACCATGGTCTCTATAAAGGCAAGCCCGTGCCCTTATTTCTGCAAACTGTCATTGGTTGCCCAGTCCAAGTTGCACCCCTAGTATTTCTCGGTCAATTTGGTCTTCAATTCTTCCCAAAGGGTTATGGGAGGCCGGTCTTAGCAAGCAACGTTACAAATGATCCAGTGTGATCCAAGGCAACCCAGGTGAGCGCGACCTCAGGCAGCTGCTTGGCCCCTCACCTAGGCCCAAGCAGGGCAACTTCAGAGAAGCATAGGCCTTTCACACTAAGGCAAGAGGCAGCAAAAGAAGGCAGCCCTGGGCAAAAAACCCTAGTCGATGCCTTATAGACTTAAAAGAAAGGGGTCAAAAAATTTAAGACCTTAGTAAAGGGTTAAAGGATCAAAGACTTGAAGTAAAACAATTAACAAGATTAACAGTCCTAAGTTGTAAGGCAATCAAATCCAACAGAAAGAAAAAGAAGAAGAAAAGGCAGAGAGTGTTCTTGCTTACGCCCTTCCCTAAGGGGTCTCAACCCAGCGGAGAAGCGTTCCAATATGTATCGTTTCTTACAGACCGTCATCTTGAAAGCCATTAAGAATACAACTAAATCAAGCTAATAGCATGATGTATAAAATAGTTCAATTAATATTGAGCCAAAAGAAACTTTAACAGTCTCCATGACAAATGAGGAGCTATACGGTCCCTGACAAGAGAGTTCGACAATGACAATGAAAGCCGAATGTGATGTACCACATCATAAACAAAAAATTAATTCAAAACGTCATCAACAGAGCTGAATTTCCCATAAGGCTAGGACTTTAGAGAAACCCATAAGCATGCTACAGTCCAATATTAAGGGATACATAACAAGAAGTAATGGAAACAGTAGAAAGGAAACCTGATTACAAAAAAACCCAGACAATTGTCAATAAAAGGAAGACCATACAAATTCAGTCCAACATCTTAAGGCCACACACAGACAATGACTTCAAGAAGATAGAAACAAGTGGCTTATGGAAAAAGAGATCTTAACCGAAGAACTCATGTATCAAGTAAAGGGTGTACCAGTGGCAACAAAAGAAGTTCAGAGAGATCACAATACAACAATTTTTGCCTAATGACGAATGCAATACACTATAATTTTACAATAATAAGTGTTTCTACGCACAGTTTTCTGTTTACCAAAAGCACTTTAAAGGCCCATATCGATTAAATTAAAGAAACAAGAAAAACAAAATAACCTATTGAAGTAAGACACCAAAGTACATGAGCTGTCCCATACCTGAGGATTCATTCTCATATCAAGAGGTCCATTACTAAGCACACTGAATCCTCTTTCTGCACTGTTCACCTGCAAAGAAAAAGAGTGTGTTTTCAACGAAAGATGGTCTACGTAGTATATCCAAGTAAACAAAAATTACATTTAAACATTAGGTTTGCGGGGCGGGGGTTGGGAAGATAGACAGACAGAACAAGGTATGAAACATGAACACAGAACCACATGACAAAATTTGACAGGAAGTGTTGAAGTAGATAGTAAACCTGCATAGAGGACATTCCCAAATCCATTAGGATTCCATCTACTCCAGGAACAAGAATTTTTTCATCAACCTCACAAAGGGCAGGCTTGATATCCTTAAAATTTTTCAGAAGGGTATGCACTTTCAAGCTTGAAGGTAAGTCACAAGAACAACCCTGCAAGACCACATTGATCTGAGCTCGAGCCTTCTCATGGGCAACAGGATCAACATCCAGGCCTATATAAGATTGCATTTCCCGATGAGCCTGAATAACCTGGTATTTGAATTCACGATGATTAGATTATGAGTATATGACAAAAGGAAAATCATTGTCGAGAGCTAAATGTAGTGTCTTTGTCGCTGTGATCGCTGTATTATTTTTCTAGAGTACTACTTCAGCTTTTTAGGTCCTTCGATGGCTTTGTGATATAATATCTGTTACATGGACCCTTCACTTTGGGATGAAGGGTTGGTGTTGACACGAGCTGACCCAGTTGCGGGTATGGGATATGTGTCGGACTAGTCATCTGCTAGACGAACACGCCACGTCAGCAGTCCCGGCTGCAAGGTGGACATGCCATGCCTTCTTAAGACATCAGCTGCATATCCGGCGTCTAAAGGAGGTAGAGATGGGAGAAAGAAGATGATCTGAAGCTTTTCAAAGTAGATCTGCTCCAGAGAGAGAGAGAGAGAGAGAGAGAGAGAGAGAATTAAGTACCGAGTCCTGAAGACTTTGACAGACATCTTGTTGGGTTGTTCTTTCTCGTTTTTGTTTCTGAATGGGAAAGAACCCACATTTAATGGGTTAATTCACACTCCCTTATTACTTACAAATTTAGGCACTGCCATATGAACGTATACAATTGAAACTACAGGAATCCAAAAAATATAGAGAGTAGATTTTTAGCAGAACCTTTCATAAGATTAATAAAACCCTTCAATCATCATGCTATATATACAATCTCATATAGAGTATTATGTATAGTTAAAACGTTTTAGACGTGTCCCCGTATCCGTGTCCCCCTATCCCTAATTTTCCTAAATAGGTGAGTCCAACACTGGACATGTATCCGCTCTAGACAACAACACTGAGTCCATGTAACATAGGATATGGCTCTGTTCGTTTCTTCATTTTGAGTTCAAACGTGCTGCTACCAAACCGTGGCCACTGACAGCATACGAGGATATACACACAGATTAATGGCATGGTAAAACCAAACAAAATAGTAAGCATATATGTAAATACAAAATGAGACAAAAGTTGAACTTTTGTGATTTGAGAGCAGATATAATCGTGTAAGAAGTATAACAATGCTTGTGCTTGTTGAAATTGTGCTTGTCTAAGGTTGCGGATAGCTCAAAGGATGGACATAAGAGGGGGAAAAGATGGGAGGCCGGACGGAATGGACGTGAAACGGGGAATAATCTGTTTGCCTGAATGAATGGAATGGGGCAAGGAATGAGCATGTGATTCCACTTGACTGTGTTTGTTTGGGCAGAATGAACCTTAAAATGGTGTGCAAGTGACATGACTGCCTCATCCATTGTGATTGTTTCAAATCTATATTTCTACCATTGCCCATCCAATTCTGGAGAATAAATTCTATCATTGATACTACAGGATCTATGCAAAAACTGATAGTAGAAGAAAAATGGTAGCAGCACTATGTAGAAGCAAAAATCATGTACAATAGCTAATTATAGCACCTCACCAAGCAATATGCTCGTTAAATATCTTTAATTTGAAACAGAAATGTTATTTGGAATGAAAAGGGAGGGGGGTTGAGGGGCATGAATGACGTATATTTGGTCAAGCGTACCAATTTTTCATTCCGGCTTAGGCCGGCCGGAATGGGCATTCATTAAGGGGTTGGGCTAGAACGAAAGAATCAGATTTCAAAGAATGAGGAATGAGTTGTTGAATGCTCATTAATGGACCAAAGAAACAAAATTGAGCCTTTTGTCCATGAATGTGCATTCCTTCCAGGCCTATTTCGTGAACAGTCGGTGCCCAAAATATTTATTAAAAAAAAAGGCTCGCATGTGTGCAGGCGTGCGCATGTATATGGATACATAATCATGCCTACGAGTACTATGCGTATATCACAACGATCACTCCTAGAGTAAGGTGCCCTTGAAAAGCTTTTCCCTGTTGGCCCCGAATGGTGCTATCTCTTTGACTGGTTACTGCTTATTACGTGTGTGATGCTTGACCAAATGAATAGTGGGTCTATTTCTTCACTATAATGGTAAGGCAGTATCCTTTTTAGTCCCCTACTAGTTAATGAACCCTAACCATGTTAGCAGCAGTAGCCACTGCAGCTTTCGGAACAAAAACACGTTCCACTTATAGTCTCAAGAACTTAATTCATCACTTTACTGTACCTTTGTCTCGTTCAAACATTTACTAGAAGACGCACGTGCACGATAATAGAAGCCACTCCGGCACGCAATGGGGGTAGTCTTCACCCTCCCTAAACCGCGATCCCAATTATAGGCAAGAATCCTCTGTCTGTCGGAATATGATCCCTAGATCCTCTGGAGTTACCAAAGTAACTCCACAAGTGAGTTGTTCATTGGTTCTCGATCTCTACCAGCGTAGAAAGTTTCAACCGCACTGACGGAAAACGCATGGAAGAATAAAAAGATACACCAAATCTCACGTCATTTCGTATTGTGTAGCTCCCTCAACTTAACAAATAAAAATCAACTTGATGCCTCGGATACGCAGATTCTCCGGTGCTTAGTTGAACCTAATAATTGACATGAAATTTGGAAGCCCTTACGGTTCCATGCTCTTTTTATCCACATGGTTACAATTTTGCAATTGAACCTCCGCAAAAAAGGTTGAGAAACTCCACCAGTAGAGTTAGTTTAATACTCCCTCCTTCCTACAAAAATTGATCATATTTCCTTTTTGGGTCGTCTGACAAAAATTGCTCACTTTCCAAATTAAGAAAGAGTTTGTAGGTATTTTTACATATTTACCCATTTACACTTTTTTTATTCTATTTTTCTCTCCAAATTTAACTCTCCACCAACTCGTTTTCTCACTCATGGCTCACTTTCTTACACTTTTTTATTCTATTTCTCTCTCCACGTTTACCACTCCACTAACCCATTTTCTCTCTCCTGACCCACTTTCTTCCCCTCTTCTCTCTAAAGGGTAGAATAGAAAACACACAATATCTGACTTAATCCTTAATCTGCGTGCCAAAAAAAATCTGATCAATTTAAGTGGGACGGAGGGAGTAATTGTAATGGATCTAAATACGTCGAAACAAAGCCAAGAGCCTTTACCCTGCTCAGCACAGACTCGGTATATACATTTACTAACACAATAGCATTTTGGAAACACAAATATCAATCTCTCCAAACACTAAAAATTAGAAGCTGTACTAGTGACCCTTACGGGCAATATATCCATCAGTCCCAGTGTTCACACACCAGCAATGCATCTTGAAAGTGAATCAGATATCTATCCAATGTGATGCATAGAATATATGGCAACCTTGGCCCACTAAATATAGTCATTCTGGTGTTTATGCAAGTGGCTGCACAGAAATGGTCTAGGCACTAGTGAGTAACAAAGATCTCTAAACGCCGAGAACTTCTTTTCCATTTAACCCTCCATTAGTTAATTTTGCAGTAGCAAGCAATGATTGGAAGGTAAACGGACAATATACAATTTTGTTCGCTTTGACTTGTTTCGAACTCCTAGAGTAGAGATTGAACACGTAAGATCAACTTCACTCAATGTTTGACTCGTCTGTTTTTATATGTCTAAATCCTATCCTAAAGAGTTGCAAACAATTGAAGGGGACAAAATTATAAAACAGAGGAGGGAGTAGAGGTACTTACAGCGGAGGAATGTCCGGCTGCGCCAAGGGTGCAATCCACGAAGGAGCGGAGCGGAACCGAAGCGAAGACCTCCAGCACTTCGCCCAGCATGACCGGTATGTGCGTGCCGCTGTCTCCGAACCGCAGGACCGTCTCCTCGTCGAACTCTATCTCCGACCGCGTCCTCCTCTTCACAAGCGCCTCTGCTGCTCGCCTGCTGGTACTGCTAGCATTGCTCTGCTTCTCCTTTTGCTCCTTCTTCTTCTTATTCTTGTTTTTCCGGATACGAGTAGGAGTAGATGCGGCGGTGGTCGCGGAGAAATTGCGAGTGGCGACGGCGGCGGAGGAGGGGAGGCAGCGGCAGAGGTTGAGGTTGAGGAATTTGGACGATGCCAGCGGTGGTGTAAGTGGAAATAAGAGCTTCTTGAGTAGTGAGGCTCCTGCGAGGGCGGCCATGGCCATGGCCATGTTGGACGGCGATGCTCTTACAGGAGCTCACCCGCACCAACAGTGATCCATTTCCATTTAGGAGGTTAATTAATGACGCATGTTATGAATCCTCTCCAGCGTTATGAATCCTCTCAAGCGCTTAGCAGCACGCGATTGTCTGCAACTGCAAAAGGGTCTTTTTTGGCTACTGAAATTTTAATGGCTACTGGAATCGTAAGGAAGTAATTAAAATATTTTATATAATAATAATTAATTATGATTTAATGTTTGTGTTGCTACCAACAGGATAGTAAATTATCAGTGGTATTAAATTGATGTTGACGGCATCTTTATTACGGTCCAAGTGATAATAATCTTAGGCCCAGTTTGATAAAATTTTTATTTTCAGTTTTTTTTTTAGTTTTGGAAATTGGAAAAAAAAATGCGTTTGGTAACCATTTTTTTTCCCTTCTCTAATTTAAAAAATCAGTTTTTAAACTGAAAAGTAAAAAAAAAAAAAAACTCCAGAAACTGGTTTTTTTTTTTTTCACTTTTGGTTTTTTTTTGAGACCACCACCACCACCATCCCACCGCCGGCCGCTGGCAGCCACCTCCGGCTGCCGGCGACCACCGCAGGCAGCCACCTCCGGCCATCGCCGGCGACTGCCGGCAGCCACCGCCGACTGCCGGCAGCCACCAGCCATCGCCGGCCACCACCATCGTCGACCACCGCTACACCCCACCACCGCCACCGCAAACCACAAAAAAAAAAGTCAAAATAAAAAGGGTTACCAAACACCCAAAAAAAAAACTAAAAAAAAAGGGTTATCAAACACCCATTTGTTTTTGTAAAAAAAAATAAATAAAGCTGCTCTTTAAAAACTGAAAACAAAAAAAAAAGTTTTGTCAAACCAACCTTTAATTTGCGCTTCAAAGATTCCTAAAAAGTCAACTGTTCGCAAATCACTAAGATAGTGAGAAAATGGATCAATGTTTAGTGAAAGGCTTAAGATCCTCATTTGTAACCTAAGTTGATTGTATTCGAACTTGTGAAAAAAAAGAAAGAAAATATTGTTTTCAATCCACTATTATGGAGTTTTGTTGATCTAATCACAAAAAAATAATCATATAACCTTAAATTGTTGAAAGATATTCATGTAATCTATGATACTAAGAAATTGGATTCCCAATCATGTATAGGTAAGAGTTAGATGCCAAGTATGATAGTTTAATACATAGTACGGATAGGAGCAAGGGTAGAAATAAAGGCAACCTAGACAATGCATTAGGTTGGTAGCACTGCAGGGGCAAAGACGCTGAGTGAGTAGAAAAGTGACAATCAAAAGTCCAATGTAGAGGTTGAGATGTCACGGTCCAACGTTTTCAGTTCTTTCTTTGTCTAGAGTTCGTTAGTTTTGAAGTTTTAGAGTGCGAAAGTGAAATGGACAATGGTTCAATTGTCCTAAATTCTTGTAAAAATGAGCTCTCAAATCCATTATTTATAGGCAGCTGAAAATGCCTTAGTCACAAAGTGACACAGGAGGCACCCCATAAGTGCTTCGTTAAGGGCGTACCATCTATTGGTGTTCTGCTGAATTGTTGAATCGCTAACTCGGTCAACCTGCCCCTCATAGTTTCTGTCTCTGGGAATACTGACTCGAACAAAGCTGTTGTGGCCAAAAGAGTCCTTCAATCTAGCCACCAGTCGAACACCCTTGTTAAGTCCCACGGAGGGGAAGGCCCTATATACGACTGTCAGGCAGACCTGGCCTTCCAAAGGTCTGCTCTCGTCTAGGAGTATCCAAGGGGTCATGATTTCTAGAGCTACTGAAGAAGAGCATTAGTATGGAAGCATATTGACTAGTTACACATTGACTCCGACGAAGATAATATCCCGTAGGATTCGTCCATTCCAATAAAATCTTGTGTTGGGGCACTCGAAGCGTGCCAAGTTGGATCTTAGAGGGAGTCACCTACTTGACAGGCCAAGGTAGGAGTTGCTTACCTGGCGAATCAGATTTATTCATGCAATTCGTTGGATTTGTATTCACGGCAAAATGATTTTATTAGATCGAATAACTGGAGATGTCATGGGGTGCAATTATTAAGTGTTGTTCGGGGGTACATAACCCGACAGTGACGCAGAACACAACCGATGATGCAGTTTTAGGGGAATATAACATGGAGATGGAGCTTGGACGTGGCCAGCTTCATGACGCGGGGGCATGGAAAAAATTTTCATGGAGCAAAGAACCCCCAAATAGCCAAGGATTGGCTAAGTATGGAGGCCATGACTTGGTACTGGTTGGATGACCCAGGGAGATGGCATAGAGGAAAAGGCAACACCTCGAAGGGGGAAGGAGAAGGCACCAAGGCGCAGAGGACCTATGCTAACCCTTCTAATAGGGAACGCCATGGCTAACCCACTTGGGAAACAGGCTGGCCATGTGGGCAGCCAAGTTGTCCCAAAAGAGGGAATTTATATGCCAATTATAGGTCAAAAGGCATGCGGTCAACACCTTTTTCAAGGGGGAGACATGCCGATTTCAACAGTTGAGTTATTTTGTTAAAAATAGGGTCACGTGTGACTTGAAGCGTTGGCTTCAGGTTGACCAAGATCATAGAATAAACTTTCAGCTTTTGAAATTATTGCTGATGTATATCAAGAAGTAGGACACTGAAGCAATTAAAGTAGCATAGCCAGGATGGACTAACAACAACCTTAAAACAGAGAAAAGAAAATAGTCTAAATTTTATTGTTTTGTTGTAACCTTAAGTTATACAAGGCATGCATGAAACAGATGTGGATGTCTAACTTTGTCATGGTTGTCTCTTAACACATTACAGAAGGGGTAAGGAGGCAAGGTGCTCCCATCTCTATCGTAACAATGGCTAAGTGGCTTTCAACCCCTATATTTCGCTTGTTTTGGCAAATAAAACTATGAGGTCCCAAATCGAGCAATTAAGTCCTTAACATTCACAAATTCCCAAAATTAACAAACAATAAAATTTTTATTATGGCCACCTAAGTGGGCCATGTGAGTGAGTTATTTAAAAAGTATTTATGTCAAAATTTATATCCCATTCTCTCTCTCTCTCTCTCTCTCTCTCTCACATGACAACTTTATTTGCAGCTGATTAGACCCCCATCTTAACCAGAGTGACCAGACACCACCACTCCACTCTATAATCACCGCTTTCACGCTACCATCGCTCATGTCCTCTACCACCCAATAATTTAATAATTGTGATTCTAATTACACAAATTCATTGCCATATCCATACTTAGCCATCTCAAACTCATTCGCCATGACCAACCCCATCCATCATCACCACCAAACTAAATAAACAACTCCATAACTCAATCCAGCAACAACTCTGACATTACCACCCAAATCACCCAAAAGATAACCTAAAATCAACGTTGATCTCTTTCACATGAATTTTAGGTCTAAAATAGGCGACGATTTGAAGTTTGGTTTAAAATGGATCTCAATATGAGGTATATATGTTCATGCATTGTTATTGTTGTTTATCCATGCCTCACAACAGATTCAATAATTTACATCATGCGTCTCATAGAAAATCATGCTAGGGAGACGTGCATCATATAAGTGAGGTATGGTGCTGAACTTTGTCAAGTTTAATTCTTATTGTCCTTCAGATACGTGTAGCATGAGCTCAGCTCTTAAGTTCAACTTTGATTTAATGTGCTTTTATTTACTTTTTTTTGCTTCAGTAATTCATGTTCAATTTATAGTTTCCTTTAATTAAAAATAAAGTCATCCAGGTTATACTGTTGGGTTAAATACAAAATTATTCCCTGCAATATATATATATTTTTGCAATTCACGCCGGATAGTGGCAACTTCTATTATAATGTCCTCCATAATTTGCAAAACAGTTACAAATGACTCCAAAATGCAACATTCGTCTAGTTTTAGCCGTTACGTATGCGAGTGCATAACGGATGTTCTTTTTTCATGGGCAATTTGGTATAACCACCACCACCACTACCAATCACTACAACTACCACTACCCACTACCGGCCACCACCAATAATTACCAATTTATCCTAATCTATTATCTACAGTTGACACCCACTCAATTGCCTTCATGAGTCGTTCCACCGTCTTTTTCCTTGAATGGTCTAACAACTCCGATGTAAATGGGTATCAGACCAAGATTTGACTCACTTTATCCTCGATCGAGGTTGACTATATTTTTTACCATTAAGTGGCTAGTGTTTGACAATATTTTGGATCTTGCACTTGGGACGTCTTCCGAGTACTTATTGATTTACTCTCTTAGTGGCGATCTTTTTATTCAAAATCGCCTAGATTGTAAACGAAGGTGGTGCAACAGGCTCAACTAGATCCCTAAGGATGCCGAATACGTGTGTGTGTGTGTGTGTGTGTCTATCGTATGTGTATGGTGTGAGAAAGGGTGTATGTGCAGTGTCGTGTGTCTGGGTGGATGATTATGGGCGATGGTGGACTAGTGTTAGTACAACGGGCTCACCCCAATTCCCCTGCGATGCTGGGGATGTGTGTCTATGTGCGTGGGGGTGTTTGTGTCGTGTGTCATGTGAGGAGGGGTGTGTGTAGTGCCGTTTGTGTGAACGGATAATTCTGTGCGGTGGCGCAAAAGGCTCAACCCAATCTCGGGCGAGGACGATGGATGTTGTAGATACCGCATTTCTGTAGGCATTTTAGTTAAAAAAATAATGGGCTTTATTGTTTATTTAGAGTACATTGTTAAGTTTAGGCTTAGTAATGTAATTTATTTTATTAATTCAGTCCAGTCTAGTTTAATTATCCAGTCCAGTTGCATGTTTAGGCCAAGACCAGTCCAACTACATTTTTCCAGTCCATCAGTCCTATCCACTACATTAGTCCAGTCCGGTCCATGATCTAGATTATTCTATTGATGTAATTTTTCTAGATGACCTGGGAAAATGTTTTATTTTTTGGTTAGGAAATGACTAATTCTGAATCTGGTCAGATAATGCCCCGAAATTCGGGAAACATCATTTTTAATTAATGGGGTGAACCGGCCAGTTTTTGACTAATCCTCCAGTTAGTGGACTTTTGTCAATCTGCGATTTTATCACTTATTCTGACTTATATCTCGCCTTGCAGATTGGTATTGCCAATCTTTTTAGATTCTCAGACCCTGAAGACTATAAAAGAATTCTTGGCCTTCACTTTTGAGGGTCTAGAGGCTTATTCTCCTTACAGCTTATGTATCATTTCTTTGTGAAGTGACATACTATTTCTTTCGTGAATTCAAGCCCTTCAAACTCATTTCAAAACGCCTCCTTGCTCTTTGTATCGTGGATCCCGTAGAGAATATCCCCGAGTCGTCAAGGAAAACTACATCTCAAGGTAATCTTTACTAGTTTTTCTAGGGTGAAAAATTCATTTAGATTGTCTCCCCTCCCCATGATTGCATTTCATTTCAAAAACAACAAAATGAGTCTTTTTTCACATTTCTTTGTCTAAAGTCTAGGCTAGAAATGTAGATCACTTCCTATAGGACTAGAGCTAAACTACGACAGTTTTGATTTTGATCAGTCCAATCGGATATGTAGGCAATTTGACCCTAGATGTCGAGTTCAACCCAAAAGCTAAAATTAATTTCGGGTGAGTCTTATTATATTCCTACATGCTATGTGTTCTTAAGGTCAAAATTCTTTAAAATGAAATAGAGACCTAAAGGGTGCGACGGGTGCCTAACATCTTTCCGTTGCCTAATTTAGTCCCCGGACCCGTCTCTTGGTTTCGATAAGATCAGTCGTTCTTTTGGACATCTTTAGAGTCATTTTAGCATTTTTCTTATTTTACTAGTTTGAATTAAATAAGATGGCGATCCCATTTAAAATACTTTCTGGTAAGGGGAATTTTCTAAGGCGGTGCGCCACAGTGGCGACTCCACAAAGGACTAAAAAACATTAAGAGGACTAGACATGAAAAGTTTTCTTGATTTTTAGCTTTGTTGTACTTTCCTGTGTATTTTGTGGCATGTACAATATGACATAATTGTGGTATTTGCGCTTGTATTTTCATACCTCACACACATGCACGTCTCACCCTGACCCGCCTATTCGAAAGCGACAGTTGAGACCCTTGGTCCTCTTGGGCTCAAGGCGATCTCTTGATTAAGCTCTCAACTCTATGGCTTCTTAATAAAGATTCCTCCTAGTTTCTTGATATATTAAACAAAATTACTTGTATACATACTGGTGATCGTCCATTATTAACTTTCTAGTTACGAGCGAGAGGTATATGATACAGTAGAGCCAATAGGAGTGACCTTTACGGCGGTGTTATAAGGAAAAACCTCACACCCAGACCATTCAAAGTTCTGCCCTTTGTTGAGAGAATATTGTATTGGCCTACGGCATGTTGGCAGGGAAACCACCAACATTCTGTAAGCTAAACTGGTAATTTCACAAAAAAAAAAGGGAGACTCTGACCAATCGACCGGTTATCTGCACTCCCAACCGGACGGTAAGCCAGTATGTGCACTACTTGAAAAAATTCAAAACTGGCTAGTGCATATCCTGATCTAACCCACTGACCAACCAGCCGGTTATCCGTCAGGATGACCGGATGGTTAGTCAAAAACCTCATCTTCCAGAATAGTCCCAGAAAAAATGTTAACCACAGTGACCAACTGGCTAGTTATCTGTTAGGATGATTGGACGGTTAGTCAGAAGTCTTACCCTCCTAAAAATTCCCAGACAATTCCCTAGAAAAAAATCCTAACCACACTGACCAACCGGCAGGTTATCTGTCAGGGTGACCAGACAATTAATTAGATACCTTATCCTTCAAAATTCTTAGAAAAACCCCTAACCACATTGACCAACTGGCCGGTTATCCACCTAGATGACCGGATAGATAGTCAAAAACCTCATCCTCCATAAAGTCCCAAAAAAATTCTTAAAAAATTACCTTAACCTCTCTAGCCAACCGGTCGGTTTTCCTACTGGATTACCGAACAATTAGTCGGTCATCCTTTTAAAAATCCAAAAAGCTCCAAAAAATTTCCTTCAACCCTATTAGGGTATAAGTCAGCCAGTTCGATATATGTCGTATGTTTAATTAAATTTTTGACAACTTTCCCTATATAGTTAAGGTTAAGCAGGGTTGGTATCGAGACTCATCTAGAAAGCTCTCATGAACTTCAATGGCTGAGGAGTCTGTATCGTCAGTGAACTTTATAAGGATCTTCAGAATAGTTTCACTACGCTAACCGAGCAACAATCACGAACTGCCGAAGAATTGGATAACCTCAAGAGGAAAGGTAGGAGAGAACCTGGAGAAGAAAGGAAGAAGGATGACAAGAAAAAAGGTCTAGAGTTTGATTGGATATATGAGTATGAGGAAGGAGAAACTAAACACCATGTCGTACCAGAATGGAAGGGCAACTTGGCGCACTCGAGTCCTAAATTGTTAGAATGAAGAGAGCCAATGATCCTCTAGACTTCAGTGCCCTAGCTTTGAACCCCGAGAATAGACTGTCCCTTAAGTTCAAGATGCCAGAGTTGGATAAGTTTGACAACACCACAGATCCCAATATCCATGTGAAGATGTACATGCAGGCGTTGGCCCCATATGGAGTGAATCAGAATCAGTTGATAGAGTTGTTCCAGCGCACTCTCACTAGAGTCGCCTCCTGTTGGTTCATTACTTTGGATGAAGCCCGAGTCCCTAGTTGGGAAGATGTTGTGAGATACTTCGTAAAGTAGTACTAGTATAATTCTGACCTAGATATCACCCAAAGAGATTTGGAAACCACGAACCAAGAGTTGAGAGAGTCTGTTTCAGCTTTCATCATGAGATGGGGTAAAAAGGCAGTTCAAATGGTGAATCGTCCAACAGAGGAAAAGTAAGTGAACGTTGTCAGGAGCAAATTGCTTTCAGTCTTTCATGACTTTATTTGTGGCCACTACCACATATAGTTCAAAGCTCTTATGGGGTCGCTTATACAAATAGAAGATGCAATCAACAAGGAAACAATCTCTTATGTGTCGAAGCCGCTAAGGGTATACCAAGCCAGTCCAAGGAGTTCTAATGTCCAGCCTAAACCAGCAATAGCCAACAATGTCAACACCATGCAAGAACCTCAGGCAGTGACATATGAAGCCATTACGGAGCCTAAGAGGAAGTTCAACCCATTGAATGCACCTCCCCCAAAGTCTTTGAACAGTTATTGAGGAGGGAACTAATGTCTAAGCTACCCCTTAGCCCCCCCTCCCACACTAGTGGTGATACCTGAAGGATATGAGGTGCAAGTAGACCTGACAAACGGGTACATTTGCCAGGTACGGGTAAAACCCGACCGGGTACGGGTAAAACCGGTTTGGGTAAACTTTACCTGATTTTTTAGTGCCCGTACCCAACTAAGGCAGGCCGGGTATTACCCGCCAGTAATTTACTAATTTTTCTAATTAATAGATATTCACTGAACAGAACTCTCCTTTTATACTACAATCACTTTCTAGTTTAATTTCTACAGGGAAGTGATGATCTCAGATTCTCAATTCCAACACAATCACTCCTATCTCAGGACAAAACAATTCAAGAAGCACAATATCTTAACAAAAATACTAGAAAATTACCTACAAATTAATTCCTACTTCTGAAGTAATAAACAACTTAAATACATACAAAATACAAACACAAAAAATATAAAATAGATCATATCGAAAATGGTGGCAGTGGAATGGTGGTGGATCTGATCAAAGAAAGTGGTATCGGAGTGACGGTGGATCTGATTGGAGACGACAGTGGCGGCAGAGCGAAGACGGATATGGACAATGGATAATGTTGAGTTGACGTGGAGTAGCTTTGGTTGTCGATGGATCTGACTGGTGGCTAAGAGAAAGCACCGTCGTAAAAAAGAGAGAGAGAGAAAGAGAGCGCCGTCGTGAAAGAGAGAGTGTGGTCGTGAGAGACAGATGTCGACCATCATGCGAGAGAGAGAGAGAGAGACAGTTCAGAGAGTGAGGGAAGAGCGGTGCAAGAGAAAATAGGAGAGAAGAATGAGTGCAAGAAACCCTAGCACTTCTTTATATAGTTAAAAAAATAGGTAGTTCGGGTAAACCATATCCGACTCGGCCTGATCCTAAAATTTCGGCTTTGTTCCGATTTTGGTCTGATTTCAACGGGTCTTTAAAATAGGGACTCGTACCTGGGTTTTTTGGCCGGGTACGGATCTATCCAATGTCCAAGTCTTTTTTTGCCAGGTCTAGGTGCAAGCCTTTTGTGATTATCACCAAGGAAATGGTTACTCCATAAATAGATGCATTGCCCTATGACATGCCATACAAGACCTCATTGACAAGGGCAAGTTTCCTTTCCTGTTAGGCCTAATATCTGAAGAGAACCCTTGCCACCTCATAGGGTTAATTACATTGATGGCAGTTAACTAGTTATGGATCCGACCATTCTTATTGTTCCAGCCAGCCAACTAGTGCGGAAGTTAGTATCAGCATATGATTCTCTGCTGTAGTTTTACGATGTGATTACTTGGGAAGAATTGTGGGAGGCGAGGCCTTCAGTGTTGAGGAAGAATATGATGAAGAAATTGGGTTTACATGCTAACCGAGTGCCTAGGTATCCCACCTAACCCTTGCCACCTCATAGGGTTAATTGCATTGATGGCAGTTAACTAGTTATGGATCCGACCATTCTTATTTTTCCAGCAGCCAACTAGTGCGAAAGTCAGTTTCAGCATATGATTCTCTGCTGCAGTTTTACGATGTGATTACTTGGGAAGAATTGTGGGAGGCGAGGCCTTCAATGTTGAGGAAGAATATGATGAAGAAATTGGGTTTACATGCTAACGCAGTGCCAGGTCTGGGTGCAAGTGTTTTACGATTATCACCAAGGAAAGGGGTTACACCATAAATAGATGTATCGCCCTATGACATGCCATACAAGACCTCATTGACAAGGGCAAGTTTCCTTTCCTATTAGGCCAAATGTCTTAAGAGAACCCTTGCCACCTCATAGGGTTAATTGCATTGATGGCAGTTAACTAGTTATGGATCTGACCATTCTTATTATTCTAGCCAGCTAACTAGTGCGGAAGTCAGTGTCAGCATATGATTCTCTACTGTAGTTTTACGATGTGATTACTTGGGAAGAATTGTGGGAGGCGAGGCCTTCAGTGTTGAGGAAGAATATGATGAAGAAATTGGGTTTACATGCTAACCCAGTGCCGATGTATCCCACCTAACCCGATCAGGCCTAGTTTACCAAACTTTGCCTTAGCCAACCACATCTGACCCATTATTCCTTAAGACTATCCTGATGACGAAGTCCTTATACTGTTAAAGAAGACCCAAGCCAACATTTTCATATGGGACTACTGTCAGCTTTATACTCTCACTGCCAAGCCTTTATAAAACTTCTCAGTAAAGCCCAGATACCAAAGTAGACGCAGCCCGAAGACCAGTCCCAACTGGTAAGGGCTATACATTACATAAATGTCTTCATTTTAACCGAATCTGATCTACCCAAGTCAGGACCAAGCCACAATGACCCACTCCATATCACTATGCGAGCACTTGATAATAGGGTCCCGCTAATCCTCATAGATAATTGTTCTACTCTAAATGTCTGTCTCTTAAGCACTGTGCTAGCCCTAGGCATTGACCCATCAGAGTTCATTCCTCCAACCAATTCATCCATGCCTATGACAATATCCCAAGGGAGGTGATTAGTATGGTAAAGCTCCCGATGACTGTGGTACTGCTAGCTTTGATGTTGAGTTTGAAGTATTGGATATACCCGCCGCCTTCAACCTTCTATTGGGCAGAACTTTGATACACTCCGGGGGTGCAATCCCCTGTACATTGCACAAGAAGGTCAAGTTTGTGTTGAATGATGCCCTCTTCACCATAATGGGAGATTCACAGTTGGATTAGACAAGTCGAGAAGGACAATGTTCAAATAATGCATGGCTCTTTGGATATTGTGCTCAGCAAATTCAGGATGGATTATTCGGTTCAGTGTCTTTGAGTATGCGGAAGTTTGTCAAGTGAAAACTTTCTCATCTTTGCCCCCTATAGCAGTACGATTGTGCTTCCCATGTTGAGGAAATTCTACTACTTTCCCTGAAAAGGCTTAGGCTGAAACTATCAAGGAAGTCCCAGCATCACAGACATGGAGAACAAAAAGCACCAGTTCAGTTTAGAATATAAGCCGACCGAAAGGAGAAGAAGGAGCTATCCAGAAACTTACTCAGGCCAAGAAGGATAAGGAAAGCAAGAAGCACATGAGCATGACCAAGATCCCTACTATGAACGAGAGCTTCATCAAAGAAGGAGAAAGTGGCCTTTCTATGAATTTTTAGAGCCAGTTTATAGTGTTGAGACTGGGAAGCAGATTAAAGATGAGAGATATTCTACAAATACGAGTGGGTCGAAGATAAAGAACTGCCAATGCCAAGCCGGAGGAGTCTCAGATTTAATGGATATGATGGCTCCATAAGTGAAGACAGCATGCTTTACGGATATGTTTATCTCAGTGCTTATTAGTGAAGTGGATGACTAGACCATGGACCCAGCATATCTAATCACTCCCGCACAGGGCGACATGCAGAATTAGATGATCGAGTATAGACCGCTGATTGTGGGAGAGGTTACCGAAGGAAGTCCTGCTGCCAAATATACTCTAGAGCCAGAAGAATTAGATGCTTATGTCACCTTAGCCAATTTAAATTTGCTTACCTACTACTTGATAATTTCATGCTACTTGATTAAGAATATCATGCTTGATTACTATTATCCCTTGGTTATTGATATAGGCTATGATGAAGTAATAAGCTCGATTAATGATGGGTCATACCTAATGGACTTAGAAGAGAAAAAAATATTTAAAAGAGATGATGAAAGGAATTGAAAATCGGGAATCTAGTCCTGTCAAACCAATGGCCAAAAAAATAGTCAAAATCAACACATGCTCCCCAAACATGTAACATAAATCAAAATACAGCGTAAGGTTGAACCCGCAAAGTGTGTGCTCGGAGTCATAACCCAGAAGTTGCTATGTTTTGTGGTGAGCAAACGAGTAATAGATGTGGACCCAGCTAAAATGAAAGCCATAGTTGAGATGCCCCCACCCAAGACAGAAAAGGAAGTCAAAGGATCCTTGGGTAGAATCCAATAAATTAGCCGATGCATATCCTATTTGTCTATGGCGTGTGAGTTTGTATTCAAACTGTTACAGAAAGATTTGAGCAAAGAGTGGAACCCCTTGTGCCAGGAAACCTTCGAGAAAATCAAATAGTACCTTAGCAAACCCCAGTTCTAAGCCCACCAATACTGGTAGCCCTATGTTACTATACCTAATTGTAACCGATACCGTAGCCGAAGCCATGCTAGCCCAATATTTGGAGAATTCATTGGACGAGGGAGCCATATATTATGTCAGTAAGAAGTTGACCCAAAAAGAGGTAAATTATTCAGCCATAGAGAAGACATGTGTATCTTTGGTTTGGGTAATGCAAAGATTGAGGCATTACATTTTGGCGTACCTTATTAGATTATTGGCCAGAATGGACCCTACGAAGTATTGTTTGAGAAGCCAGTCCTTTCTAACCGCACAGCTAAGTAGCCATTTGCTGTTCGAATTTGATATCACTTATTTCTAGGGCTGTAAATGAACCGAGCCGTTCATGAACAGCTCATGGTTCGTTCTCCACAAAACTCGTTTACGTTCGTTCATAAAATATATGAACCGAACATGAACAAGTTTTCAGAGCTCGTTTATTAAATGAGCTGAGCATGAACACACTAAAATATTCACAAACATGTTCGCGAACAGCTCGTATAAATAATAAATTAATTATAATATGTATACAAAATTAATATTTACATAAATTACATAAATTAAATTTTAAGGTGGAGGCTAAGCCTTTAAGTCAGCCCAACACCCAAAGCCCACTTATAAATATAAAGCCCAACCCTTAGATAGTCCAATCTATGAAGCCTAAACATTTAAAAACCCTAAGTTTAAAAACTCAAACAAAAACCTAAACCAAACATATCTCACACAGCCGCACTCTTCACTCACACACAGCCCTACTTCCGTCCCCTACCTGGTCACACACACACACACAGATCGCATAGACCCCCCCTCTCTTTCTCTCTCTCTCTCTCTCTCTCCAGTCTGCACAAACAAACATCATGTCGCTGTCTTCG
Organism: Escallonia herrerae; assembly: GCA_033070095.1. Lineage (NCBI taxonomy): Eukaryota > Viridiplantae > Streptophyta > Magnoliopsida > Escalloniales > Escalloniaceae > Escallonia > Escallonia herrerae. The sequence continues at coordinate 63,824 of JAVXUP010002874.1, forward strand.
CCGCCGTCATTTCCAAGTCACTGGACTCAACCTGCCGTCGAATTCAACCTTTAAAGCCGCAAAGCCGCAAAGCCAAGTTTGTAATCTGCAAAGCAATCGCCTGTAAAGCCAAGGGCTCAACCAGTGTTTTGCAGAATCAATCAATCATTGCTTGCCGTCGGATTCAACCTTTAAAACTGCAAAGCCAAGTTTCTGATCTACAAAGCCATCGCCCGCAAAGCCAAGTTTCTGATCTGCATCAATCAGTGTTTTTGATTGATTCTGCATCTCTCCTGTATCTTTTATTTATCGTTTTTTATTTAATCATGCTTGAACGATTTGAGAATTTTGAGTAATTTTAGAGGTTTGATTGGAATTGAACATGAATGCGAGCCGAGTTTCTGAACTCGAGTTTGGCTCGTATTATTAAACGAGTTAAGCTAGCCGAGTTCGAATCTCACCCTCACGAACTCGAGCCGAGTTCGAACATTAATATTTTAGCTCTTAACCAACTCGAGCCGAGTTCGAACATTAATATTTTAGCTCTTAACCAACTCAAGTCGAGCTCGAACATGTCCAAATTTAAACAAATCGAGTTCAAACACACCCATGTTCGGCTCGAACTCGGTTCGTATACAACCCTACTTATTTCACACGAAAATCGATTAAAGGAAAAGCCGTGGCCAACCTGTTAGCCGATTGTCCGACGAATGATACTAGCGATGGAGGCAAAGTTTCCAGATGAAGGAGTGTGTATTGTTGAATCGAAAAAAAGATGAATCAGTTATACTTTGACGGAGTAGCGAATAACAAGAGTTTTGGAGTAAGGATATTGTTGATCTCACCGAAAGGAGCTCATTCACCCAAAGCCATCAAACTGCCTTGGATGGTACCAACAATGCCGCAGAGTATGAAGCTTGTATCATCAGTTTAGAAATGGCTCTAAACCTAGGAGTTCGGGAGATTACGGTGAATGGAGATTCAGCATTGATCATATACCAGATTTAAGGTATGTGGAGAATCAGAGATGAGTGTCTACAAACATACCATGCCCAGTTGGAGAAAATTATGGACCAGTTTGAAGACGTGGAATTCCATTATGTACTTTGAGTTAGGAACAACTTTGCCAATGCCCTAGCCACCCTTGCGTCAATAGTTGACATACCCGAAAGACAGGAGGTAGAACAGTTTTTGATACAGAAGAGGGATAGATCAGCCTATTGCTTCATGATAGCGCCCGTGGAGACCACCTTTTGTGTGTAACCGAGAGAAAGAATAGCCAGATCATGGAAGATATACATGCAGGATAGTGTGGACCACAAATGAATGGACGAATGCTAGCCAATAAAGTCCTCCGTCAGTGATATTACTGGAGTACTGTGGAACGAGACTACGTAGAGTATGTGAAGAGATGTCATAAATGACAGGTGTATGCCAACTTACAACATCTCCTCCCCCAGTCCCCGAGAGTTATACATCACCCCCTGGTAATTCTCAGTATGGGAATAGATGTGATGGGAATAGATGTGATAGGAAAGATCGGCCTTTAATGGACATGAATTCATATTGGTGGCCATAGATTACTTCACGAAGTGGGTGGAAGCCGCTTCGTACACCGTCCTTAATACCAGGAAGATGGTTAAGTTTATCTGAACTACTATCATTTGACGATATGAACTGCCCAGGGACTTATCTCAAATAATGGGCTACATTTTGAAGGAGAAGTCACAAACCTAGCTGAGGAGTACGGTATAATTCGACATCTTTCATCACCATATCGTCCATAGACTAATGGGGTTGTCAAAACTACCAATAAGAACATCAAAAGTATGTTGAGTAAAATGGCAGATTCTTGTAGGAGTTGGCCGAATAAGCTTCTCTACAACCTGTGGGCCTACAGACATCGGTGAGGACATGGACTGAGCTACCTCGTATTTATTAGTCTACGAAATGGAGGCCGTACTCACAGTAAAATTGAAAGTCAACTCTCTCAGAGTGCTATTGGAGAATCAAATAGCCGCAGAAGAATGGGTGAGACACAGATTCAAGGAATTGGCATTGGCAAATGAGAAAGGACTGAGAGTGCTATATAACATTCAGGTTACCAGAAGCAGATTGCCCAAGCCTTCAACAAGCGAGTGAAGGGACATGGATTGAAGGAAGAAGATCTACTGGTAAAGGAGAACATTGGAAAAATCTGGAAGTCACGAGAAAAACTTAAACCCAACTGGTCAGGTCCTTGTATGATCAAGCAAATCATGACTGGAGGTGCAACATTGTTAGTCGATTTAGACGGAATTGAGTTGTCATAGTTAGTCAATTTAGACTGACTAAAAAAATATTACGTTTGAGCGATTTTTTGTAACTGAACTACGAATGACCTGATCTTCCTTAAGAACATTTCTCAGCACACACAAATTGATAGTACACCTAGATGGATGTACGTATGCAGCCCGTAAAGTTACCTTGGGTGCAGTCAAATTTCAATTTTTAATAAAAAATTCTTTTATTCCACTGGCTAAAACACTGACTATATTATTGAGAAAAATAAATATACTCTTTAGGACGAAAACCCAGTAAAGGGCTATCTAGGCAAAAGTTAGGGCAAAAGAAAAATAAAAATCACAGGAATGCTAGAGAAAAAGAACAAAAAGAAAAAGATGCCTACTAGGACGAAAACCCTACGAAGGGAGGCCTAGGCAGAAGTTAAGGCATAATGAAAATTTTAAGTTATATCAACAACCTATGGGATATCCATCAAAATCTTTTTCATTTTTTGCATAGACAGCCTGTCTTCATAATTTGTGATGGACCTCCATGTCTCCACGTCTTTCTTGTAAGCTGACCTATGAGATATAAGAATCACATCTTCCAATTCTTTTACCAGAAAAGCCAATACCTGATCTACTTTCCTTTTGTCTATATTACCCTTCCGATCAAACTGATCCTCTAGATAAGCATCCATGTCAGCTTCCCAATTCCGAGTAGCTTTGATAGTTGGATTTTTCTTTGGTGGCTTCTCCTTAAGTAGTAAGGAAGGGTATTGTCGGGACTCATCCATATGTAAAGATCATATCGGATTCCCATCAGCATTAAACTTCTCCTTGAACATTTGGGAACCGATCCAAGATTGCCTGATCCAAGTGACCCGAGCTTTGCCTTCACCTGGAGAGCAATGGAGACTTTGTATTATGCTCTGAGAGACTTGCCAGACTCAGACACCTTCAGGCCTAATTCTATGATTGCATGAGCTCCTCATTGGCCTGCTCCAAGAACCTTATCTCACAAGCACTTGGAAAGTCCCAATTCAGCTCTACCCTCAGTTTGCTCTCCAAAGTTAAGCCCTTTTCCCGAACAAGGGTCCAAAGCCAACAAATGTATGCATTATATAGTAAACGAGTGACAGGCTATGCTAGTAAAGAAGGGTCTAAATTCAATGGAACTATAGGTATAAGGCGAAGATCCCTAACCTCGTAAAACTGCCTCGACTTTGGAAGGGCTAAGGACTTGTTCCTCAACAAACTTACCATAGCCTTTTGGGATTACTTGCTCATAATCGAATTACCTCAGGATTCGGTAGGCGAAGTAGAATGATTTATAACATAGTCCCGAGAGACAAACACAAGGATATCCAGCAGTTCTCAGAATAGGTCCATGAGCCATCCACCATTTGCAGTACCAACGAATATCTTTGGACTCTAACACACAAAGAAGCGAGTCCATTCGTTTATGCCCGAATGACCTTAGAAGAGTAAAGGCGGAGAACGGAAAGTACTGGGGCTATATCCTATCGGAGCAGGTTTGGCTATCAAGCACATATGGTCCAGCAACCATACGTACAGAAGCAAAGAGCTACAAACGAAAGAAACGCTGGGATTTTTATGAACATCAGTGATATCAATTTCAGCTATGGCCTATGACTATAGGGATCAGGGCTTTACCTCTGGTGGACACCTTGAGCAATATGTCAGCTAGTCTCACGTCAGCAACCCTAGGGCTATAAAAGGTGAGATATTTAGCTACCAAGCATAGTGCTAGGGCAGCCACCAGACCATGGGCATACTCTTCATCGTGACCATTCAGTTTAGCAGAAAAAGTATTCTATTAAGGGCGAGAGCTGAATACCATCACCCATATGAAAGATCTGCCACACTTATCTTCTTTCTCTAATAGAGTCTTGAGGGCCTTGGCATAACCATCCTGAACGAGTGGAATGGCAATCGACAAGTTACCGGGGATATCTACCAAGGCCAAAAATTTGTTGAAAACAGAATATAGTTTATTTAGACAAAAGCGGAAGACATGATCATCTACATCTCAGAATTTGCATGTGACATGGAGATTATCCTCGTGAACCGCCACGCTTTGCAGGCTCATGATGGATTTTAGCTTGAATCGCCCAGCTAGGTGGATCAATTCGATCTTCATAAAGGAGTCTACAAAAGCCTAATATTAGAGCTTCAAAATCGTGGGATTGTCTTCGAAAGCCATTGAGAGTTCTGAAAGAGACTAAGGGTCGAATGTCATTCTAAAGGGGTAAGTCTTGATGATATAGCGAGATAGCCCTAGGTTTTACATGGTTAAGAGCCAGAAATTTTAAAAATTAGAAAATTTTATCGTCAAAATTAGATTTTTTTATTAACTGGCCGATTTTCCTTTTTGATTTGCATATTTGAGGGTTTATCATTCTGACCAACCATCCTGTTTTCATGAGAAAATTTAATTTTCTTCTGATTAACCGACCGGTTTTGCTTGAAAAATCTATTTGGCTTTGACCAACCGTCCGGTTTGGCCTTAAACTTGAAGCTAGGCTTTGACCAACTGACCGGTTCTCTGTGAAATATTTTTTGGTCTCTGACTAACCGGCTAGTTAGTCAGTTCCTAGGAAATTTTGAAGAGTTTGCCTACTTTTGGGCCAAACCCTGTTCTTGTCAATCATCAAACTCCAACTCAATGATTTATCCATTCCAATTCCACCCCCTTTCTTTTTGTGCATGTGTCTGAGCATATAATTATAGTACACATTTTAACACATGAATCAAACAAAGTAGTTACTAACTGAAAAAATAGAAAAATATTGTTTAGTACATCAAATATTTTTGAAATATAGTCCCTAGGGGACTCTAAGATCGAGACTTTAATCCTAGTTCTACTTTAGACCTAATCTAAGCTCTGCACCATCCATCTTCAGAGCCTTCTCCAGGACCTCTTGGGGCTAGGCACCTTCTCTCGGCTGGATACCGAAGCCAACTTAGCTTCCCTTCCGGCCTCCTCACTAAGCCCCTCATTAGCCTCAACCTTGGCTTCCTCCATCTCTGTGTCTTCTTCGTCGCCCCTGTGTAGTCCTCTTCCTTAACAGCTAGGGATGACTTTTGCTTTGGCCGTAATGGAGGGTAAGATCCTTCCTCTTACTTCCCATGGCCACTTCCTTGCCTTCGGATGAGGCCGACATTGGTTTAGGCTTTTTCTCCCATTTTTGAGTCACAGCTACACTTTTCACACGTTTACCCTTCAAGACGACGGGAGTCACCCTAGGGGTGATAATAGCAATAGCAGTAGGCGCTGGGGGCTCACACAGCTCGGTCGGCCACTCGAGCTACCTCTTAAAAGTGGCACCGAGGGTATCAGAGTAGACGTCTTCGTAGACTCCTTCGAAGATCCGTACACTGATAGCAAGTCCTAGTAGCCAGACACCATGCCCTTGAGGCTATGGATCATCCTATAAGCATCCACAAGCACCGAACACGGGACCTACATCAAGAACAGGGACACAAGATTAAAATCTATCGGAACAGATAATAATGAAAGCACTTAATTTAAGTCTACAGCTTAATTTCATTAGGAAAGATACTTACAACTATTATATATGTTATTCAAGTTAAAAAGCTCATGTCGCTTTGCATGAGCGCTCCCTCCCTCCCTCCCTCTCTCTCTCTGCTGGACATCTTTTCCCCTTCTCCTCTAGCTACAAACCTCCATTAAAGACTTTAACCTATTCCCACTCTTCTTATCTTAGTAAATTCCACTAGGAAACAACAAACCCTTAACGATTTTTCCATAAAGACATTATCAAAATTCGACAACCAGCTCCACTTTGGGACCAGTCTCTCCCACTCCATCACTATATTTACTCCCCTTCCCCCCCACATTTTCTCTAACTTCCAACCTTCAGTCCCTCCTAATTCCCCACCCACCAACATGAAATACCCTTTCATTTGGACAGTAATGCATAAGAAGTAGACAAAGTGGATATGCAAATGCTTTTACTATCTCACAACGACTAGCAAGTGCGAGATGCACGGATAGGTAAGCAAAAAATTAGTTTTGGTAAATTCCAAGATATTTTTATCTTCTCTCAAACCCAAATCCAAGATAAAGTAAATGACTGCTGGGCACTCCAAGGACCAGTGGAAGTAACCAAAGTCCCCAATGTTTATCTGTTCAAATTTTCATCTATTTTGGATGCCCAACTAGTTCTCATAAATGGTCCTTGGAACTTCTTTGGGGTGTTGCTCGTGCTACATGAATGGTACCCACACTTGGTATACCGCACTATCAAACTCCACACTGCTAATCTTTGGATGCAAGTAAACAATATTCCAAGGGATTGCTACCATTATTCCCTAGCTCAGATGATTGGCGTAGCTGCTGGGATGCCAATAGAGATAGATTGGCCAGATCAAAGGGTTAGAAATGGGGACTATTTTCGTATTAAGGTTCGAGTCTTAATTGACGGACCCCTGCTTCCAGGCATTTTCCTCAGCCTTTGGATAACCTTGGAGTACGACTTCTCAAATGTACCTATGAGTGCATTTTCATGGCATGTTACCGATGTGGGAGAATAGGGCATAAGAATATCCACTGCACTGCTTCTCTTCTGGAGGTAGTTGAATCCCTCAAACGCCGAACGATAGATAATCCCCGACTAGATTTATATCCTAACTTCATTCTAGATGGCTGTCCCATGTTTGGCCAAACTCTTAGAGCATTACCAAATTCAGACTAGAATAGGAATTCCATAATTCTCATTAATCAACATGCCAATGGCCCACAATTAAAACAACTGTATGATATTCTTACACTACTTCCTTCCCCGACCAATAGCGACAACGACCTATATGCCACTGCATTAAATTCACCAGCACCAAACCAAGAAGACAATAATAATTTAAATGATCAGGTATCTAAACAACCTCTTGAACAGAAAATGGAATAGGTCCCGACAGTAGCGGCAGTTATAGATGGAATTATTGACGACCTAAACTTAAACCAGTAGTTAGCAGGTCAGATTAATGCCCAAAAGCATATTCCTACAATGGATAACATGCAACCGCTTGATATCCTTCCTGTAGAAAATATCCACAACCTTCCCAAGACAATCATCTGGAAATCCACATGCTTGAAGAACATGTTGCCAACCCACTGCTCAACGATGATGCCATGGATATTGACTAATAGAGTAAATCCGATTCAGCTTCCAATGGAACACTTCATGAAGAAATTGACATTTTCGAGTGAATCGAAAAATGAGTTCTCATCAGCTAGAGACTCAACAGAACAACAAGAAAATTTACCTGACTCAGAAATGGCTACATTGCCTCGAACCCCACAACTTCTTGTTGTATCACAAGTGCTTGATCTGGAAAGGTTGGAAAACTTTATCTTGCCAGATTCATCCATAATTGGAAATCCTTTGGTATCTAACTTTCACCCCCACTGAAGGATAAGTGATCTCTTTGATATCTTATCCTTAATCACATACCCACCCAATTGAACACATATCTTCACTCTCATTGAAAGTGGGATCCACCTTACAAAACTCCTATGACATAAGTTCGGCTGCCGTACGCCACATTACAAGGCCCACTTTTTCTCACAACCTGAGGCCCCCAATCTCCTTATCAACATTCATCTTGGGCCTATCAAACTATGGCCTATCTCTCTTCGCCAATCCCATTATCCAATAAATTTTCAAGGAATTATGGGTCGATTCCACTCCTAACCCAAACAATATACACCCAAACCCAACCACAAACAGTGACCAAATCTCCTATCCACTCAACTTACAATACTAGGATCAGCCAGTCCTCTTTCACCTAGTTGCCCACACCTATCTCCTAATCGTACATGGCCACCCCCAATCCCTCCCCTCCCAGCGGCATTACAGTAACAGCAGGAGCATGCCTCTTTCACCAAACCCTCTCATATTCTCCACCTCCTCAGGAATGTATGCCCAACACAGATTTTGACCCATTACCTCTTGCGTTAGCTCGGAGTATTGAATCTCAAACAAGATTTGGCCCTGCACATCCCAATGGATGCCAATAGTTCCCCAATTCAACCAGATATTTAACAGCCTTAACTGGATTTGGACCCTTGTTGGACAATTGCTCAGGCTTCGAGACTATCTACAATACTTATGTCACGTACCCGTACAGGAATAACATCTACGTCACCAGATTTTGAGGTATTAAGCACTAAGTCAAAATTGTTATCAGAAAATGGGACAAAGGACTCTCTCAATAATCAGGAAAGTAAAGACCTGTGTTGGACAAGACACCGCAAAAGAACAATGACCCAACATCAAGCTTTGAGGATCCTTAAATAAATAGAAAATCAAAATATGTCCTTATGAATTTCTCAGATACTCCACTAGGTGCTCGTTCTCTCTATTTACTAGAATTAATTTCTCCTATGCAAATATACAGAGCTGTTATGTTATTAATCAACTGCCTAGATGTTAAAAATTGTTAATTACTGCACTTTGTAGGATTAAGGTTTTTTCAAGAAGATTTCATTTGCTGTTAAGGACTGCCCGAAACACATAAAAAAGGAGGAAAATTTCTAGACATTGGGTTAGAGAGACTTTGCACAAAACTTCCCTTGAATCTTCTGTCACTGCAACCTCTTGTCCTCTTTGTGGTTCCCCTTTTCCAGTGTATAAATCGTACACTGCTCTTGTTAAGAAAAGGAAAAAGAAATATGTAGATGAAAATGCAAGCTTTCTACCTGCCTGTTTAGGAAGAGAGAGCCAGGAATTATTCTGGAGAGATATGTCTATCACATTGTCTAGTTCGAGAGAGAGCAGTACAGGGGACAGAGATAACCCTTTCCTTTTATAGTACCTTCACTTCGTTGTTCATATCTATACCGGGTTTTGAGAGTTTTCCCCAAGCAACCCCTTCACCGTCAATGAATATTCTTAGCTAGAATTGTCGTGGGTTAGGCCAGGCTCGGACAATGAGAACATCCTTTCAATTGGCTTGCACCCACTCACCTAAGTGTGTTTTTCTACAAGAAATAAAACACAACACTGAGCAAGTTAACCATATCTTTCTAAATCTAGGGTATAACTCTCTGCCGAATTTAATCCAACAAGGGTTCTGGGCACCAAATGGATCGGCTAAACGGATGAAGCCAATTCCTCCCTCCTTTATCAAGATAATTTTTTTCTTTCATAAAATTCAATAGCTCTCAGGCGAACTCATGGCTGATAGGGTGTGTTTATTGACACCCAAACTTAGCAAAAAGGAAGGATACATGGAACCGTATTTGATATTCTCCCTTCCTACTCCATGCCCCTTCTTTTGTTTGGAGAATTTAATCAAGCCTTAAAATACTTTGAAAAATCTGGACCTAATTATTGATGTATTTCGGGACACAATCTTCTAGAGGATTTTTTGAATCACCATCTGTCACGACCCAAACCCACGGGCAGGCCCCCGAGCTAGGTACGTGACCGGCTGCAGACCCAATGGACTCAAATCAAGGGCTCTGCCAGGCCTTATTTAAACATGTCAACAATTCTAAAATCATGCATTAACTGACACTATAATATGACTCCTAAGAGGTCCTTTCAGATCTCCCCAAAATTATCTCTACTAAATTCCTCCATAATGACTGATATAATTTATTTAAAGGAAACCTCCTGGAGTTACGCTACAAACAATTCTAGAAATAAACCAGCAATATCATAATTTCTCAAGGAACTTAATTCAGCCTCCTAATGAGCATCTCCCACGACTTCATTCTCATTTCCCTCGCAATACTCATGTTCATCTAATTGATAGCCTGAAAATATTTATAAAAAGGGGTGAGCTTGGGGCCCAATAAGTACACATACCATATTCCTAAAATAGGTTTTGGGATTCATAAAAGCATGCCATGGTTTCTCTTTGATTTGAAACTGGTAAATATTTTCACAAGAGTTATTATACATATATCTACTTTCTGAAAGCAATTCATCCAAGATTCACAGTTACGATGTATGACATCAAGAAGGCTCATTAACAACTATTACAGTTCATCATAACATAGGTATGTTGCGGTCAGCGTACATTCCCCCCTGACTAGGGCCCACAATCCCTACTCCACCCGGGATAAATATAATTCGGTCAGGGTATGCGCCCCCCGACTAGGGCCCACAATCCCTCCTTCGTCCGGGATACATATTGTTGTGGACGCAAGGGCGCACCACGAGCCACAGTTCTGTGCGTCAATGTATCGTCCCGTTGACCAGGACCCAACAATCCAACTTTCTCCCATGGATATGGGGCACAACAACCAAGCCATAATACCGTCTCATTCAACATATATAAGCCAACTTTAAAACACTAGTCATAGAAAACATTCCATGGCATTTTGATGTATTTTCTCATCAAACAATTTACACAAAAGCAGTAGCGTGCGAAAGGCTTTAAACAACAATTCTTTTGTACATATACATAGACAAAAAATAGGGTATACCGAGGATTATGGCAGGAGTACTTACCTGGATAGTTAAGCGGTTCTGGTTCTTGTTCCCAAACCTGCCCTAGCTCTTGTCTATCGAAACCTAAACAATAAAGAGATGTTATTTATTTCTGCTCAATCATACCTAAACATTAAATTTCTCTCAAGTGAATGAAATTTACCAAACCGCCCCTCAACTTTTGTAGAATTACCTATTTTCCCCGATGCCCAACATACCATTAACCACCTAGATATAACTTAAAAGAGTCTTTTTAAACCACTGATGAGTTTTTCGAACAAGAGCGGTGGTCCTGGGAATTTTTTGCCCGGAACCTTAAGTTGCTCTTAAATTTGAGCGCTAATGACCTTGTTTTCAAAAATACATCAAATGGTGCCGGAAAGCCACAAACTTTTAGACACCGAAGCATCTCAGTACTTTTAGGTCACTGTAAAACTCTAGGCTAAAAATAATTTTGTTTACTATGTTAAATAAATCAAAAACATATTTTGAAGATAAAATCGTTCGAGACATTTTCCATGTCCAAAAATATCTGAGAACATTTCACGTCGAAGGTTTCCCAAAATTAAGGGGAGTTTCTATTTTGCACTTTGTCTAAATCTGTTCAGAAGAGGTCCTTAGAAATAATTTAATAACTATCGATAATGAAGCGTTACGCTAAATCCGTTCGGGTGCTGCACTGCTAAGACCGTTAAAAATAGCAAATGACTTTCAAAACTTCTGAAACTCTAGAATATACATTATCATAGCTATATAAGACTATTATAAAAGTATCATAATTTAATAACTTGGTTTACTATTTTAAAATACTCCGAAATCACCTATTCGGATAAAATTAGTTAGCACTCTTCCCAAGCTCAATAAAATCTAAGATTTTTCTTGTGTCTAGATCTTGCAAAAATAATATAAGTTACTCTTTTGTGTTTTGTTCAAATAAGTTTCTAGGTAAATCTTAAAATTCAAAGAAGAACTACTAAAACAATATTTTCATTAATGACACTTGTGAGTTTAATTTTAAAAACAAAGCTTTTCCCTCTCTTGCTACAGTATCACCTTCCCCATTTACACTCAGTTGTACTCTTGTACCCATAACCACCTCACCCCATAGCACCCATTTCTTAGCCTCTCACTCACCCACCTTTACAACACCCATAAATCTTATCACTTGCTTAGTCATATGTATGTAAATACTTTCCCTAAATTCTCATACAAACATAATTCATGAGTCCCACACCCACACCCACTGCCACGACAGTGGGTCTTCCTGGTTCATGTTTTCTCCATGAACAAATCACAAATATATGCATACAACCTTTCCTCCCACGTGACATGCATATATATACACTCATAAACCTACTTCATTTTCACAACATCATACAATTTCTCAGAGCTACTGCCTCACTTCATTTCTCATGTCCTCTCCACTCATGCAACCCAGTTTCACCCCATTAAACTTGGAACCACATATAATTTTTGCACCCATCTCATATGTATGTACATACAACACACTAAACTCTAAACTTATAATATATATATTCACAAACACCACCCATATCCACATGGCTGTGACTTGCCGTTACCCTTCATCCTATGAGCATATATGCGCAAATACACGCTAACGCACGCACTCATTAAACACGCACCAACACAGCGGCTGTAGCTGCTATTGGCAGCCTCCCCCTCGACCATGCAATCTCACATTTTCAAGCATTTGGGACAGTTATCCATCACGGCAGCCAACATGGCTTTGTTGGCTGCTTGTCTAGTCACGCGGCACACACCCGCAAGATTTCCCTTCACGCACACTCTTATTTCAAGAGGCATATTGCACAACTCACGCACCAAGACAAGCACACATGATCTAGACGCATTAAAATTATCATAATAAGGTGAAGAAGCTTACCCAAATCTGTCCAAATACTTCGGCAATTCTCTGGCCTCTTCTCTCTGTCTGTCACCCGCTCTCTGCTGTATATTTAACAGATGAAGAGAAGTCTTGGCGGCTGACCTAATTTTAGGTTATATGTGTATATATATAGCACTAGGTTGACACGTTACTAACATTCCCCTAGCTTTCACTAGCTATTTTAAGTTTTACCACCTACTTTCGATAATTGTAAACGGGTCCAAATATATGGTTTACTTTAGTTTAGGTGTTAGAAAATTTTGATGGTCTTGTTAGATAACCCAGCTACCTAATTCGTCACTAAGAGTATAGCGATGCTAAAATTTTCGCCCGCTAAAAGTTGTTAAGAAATACATTGATGTTCAGTAAAATTATTCTCAGTATAAGTCGCTAATTAAAATGCTGATGTTAAGTTAAAAGTATCATCGCTAACACTCAAAAGAACATCACTTCTAGAAATTGTGGTTAAAGTAATAATAACCTGGTAATCTAGATTTGGGGCATCACACCATCACTCAATGGACCTTCACTGGGTGGGCCCTCCATTCACATGGACAAATAACCACAAAGGTCTGGATTGTACTTATGAGCGATTCGATCGAGGTATGGCCAATTCTAGCTAGATGGCTTTATTCCCAAATGCATAACTCAAAAATCTAGGCATCCAAACCTCAGATCATGCACCTCTCCTTCTCTAGGTCAATCCTACCTCTGGTTTTCTCCGCGACTATAGCGTTTTGAAGCTATGTGGTTAAAACACCCTCAATGTGCAAGCATAATTCAAGGAGCCTGGGAGACAGGCTGTGCCGACTCGCTCTTGTTCAAAGCAGTTTCAAAGGGCGAACCGATGTTAACAAATTGAAAGAGTGGAACAAAAAAAAGCTTTAGTAACCTGGGGTTTCAAATAGAGGAGGCCAAGCAGCAAATAAATCATTTTTAGGACAATTACCAAATCCTGACACCCAACTAATGGAGCAACAATCTAGGAAAAAATTGAATTGGCTCTTAGATTGCAAAGAATCTTTATAGGATAAAAAATCCTCCATCCGATGGCTACAATTGGGAGACAGAAATACATGCTTTTTTCATCTATCTACCATCATCAGATGACAGTAAAAAACTGAATTGCTTATTTGGAGGACGAACTTGGTAATGTTTTTCAGTTGCATTCAGGCATCTTCAACCGTCTATGTAACCACTTCAAAGGAGTATTCTGCCCTTCCCCTACCTCATCCCTCCTAGGTGGCTGTTGGGTGATAATAATGTTTCGCTTAAAAACCTCCTACCTGATCAATTACTTGGCTCTTCAAACCTTTTGCAGCTCAGGAGGTTAAACAAGCCCTTTTTGAAATTAAACCAGTAAAAGCCACGAGTCCAGATGGTGTCCCAGCCATTGTTTACCAGCATTGCTGGGGTTTCATGGAAAATCCAATTACTTCTGCAGTACTCTCCTTCTTCCGTTCGGGTCATCTTTTGAAAGAAACCAACAAAACTTATTTATTCATTATCCAAAAAAAAAAACCCAATCCAAAAGTAGTCTCTGACTTCCAACCGATTTATCTTTGTAATACGCTATACAAAATCATTGCCAAAACATTAGCAAACAGAATCAAACCTTTATTAAAGTACCTCATATTGGATCACAAAATGCTTTTGTTAGCAGCCGACATATATGAGATAATATCCTCATCGCTCAAGAACTCGCCAACAAAATCTGAACCACTCGATCAAGGAAATCAGTTTATGAAGCACTGAAGATGGATATGAGTAAGGCCTATGAGCGGGTTAACTGGACATGTCTGGAATCTATTCTCACACAATCTAAGTTCCAGTGGTTTTTTATTAAATTAATTATGGCCTGCTTAACCGGTGTCTCCTATGAAATTCTTCTCAATGGATCCCCCTTTCACCATGTCTATTCCTCCTTCGTGCTGAGAAGTTATCTTCATCCCTACATCGGGCTCAAGCTTTGGGTCATATTCCTGGTATCACGTTTGGAAGAAACTGCCCCGTCAATCAATCACTTGCTTTTCACGGATGATATTATGATTTTCATCAAACTGAATCGATCCTCTTGCAGTTACCTGAAAAGACTTCTCCAACAATATTATGAAGCATGGGGACAACATATAAATCATGAGAAATCCTCCCTCATAATTAGCCTAAATGCTACCACAGCTGAAGGAGAAAATATCAAGGGCTGAGGGCTTTCAAAGATCAGTGTCTTTTGGCCAGTACCTTATTGTAATGCTGGATATTATCACCAACAAAAAAAAAATCTTCTTTACTGATCTCGTTGACAGAATAAAAGCTAGACGGGAAGGACGGAAAGGTTGTCTACTAAATAAAGCGGGATGTGCGACACTCATCTCCTTTGTATTGTCTTCCCTACTATTGTATCACATGTAGATCTACCTTTTCCCTAGATATGTTACAAAGAAGATTAACATTATCCTTCGCATATTCCTTTGGTCTAGTGCAGAGCTTAAACACGGTATACAATGAATCAACTGGCAAGCTTTTTGTGCCCTTTAGAGTCACGGAGGTCTCGGCTTCAGGGACACGAGTTTATTTAACAAAGCTCTTTTTGCCAAGCAATTACTGGGAAAATATTGCTCTAATTCTAACATTCTCTTTAGTTCAGAACATGGCAATTTCTCCTGGGGCTAGCGTAGTATCCTAGTTAGAAGGAAACTTCTCAAAGATGGCCTCAGATGGCAAGTGGGCACAGAGACTCAATTACGGATATGGCATGATTGGATTCCACACTTAGACTTCAAACCCAGCCTTCTGGATTGCGGGTCGAATTAACCCCTCATCTCATCAGTGATCTCATAGTAAACGGTACATGGGATAAATGAACCTTAAAACATTGGTTCCACCACACTATAATCTAGAAAATAATGGCTATCCATCTCTCCCCGCATCAAATTAAAGACCAATTAGTATGGGAACACACCTCCACTGGAATTTTCTCTATGCAATTCGTAGTGTCAGTTTTGGAAATATTAGTGGAGGCGATAAAAAGATTTGGAAGGTCATTTGGAACTTAGTACTTCCAAATTCCTCCCTTGGCAAGCACATTGGGACAGACTTCCTTTTCAAAACAAACTATATAGACTCAATACTTCTACCATACCATTATTTCCGGTTTGCCTCACTGCACCTGAAACCCTGGATCACCTCTTCTTATCCTGTCCGTTAGTAAGACCCATTTGGTTCGGAGGACTTGCTGGGATAAGAACTGACAACATTTCTAGGTCATTCTGGGAATGGCTTATTGCATGGATCCTCAAAAATAACAATAAAGGCAAGCATATAACTCAAAATATCTTTATTTTAACTACTATTTGGTGCATATGGATTCACAGGAATCATTGCATTTTCTGACTCACTGATTTCAACCCAAAGAAAGTAATTGTAGACATTAGAACTTTATAAGCCAAAATCTTAAATTTTCAACTCAACAATACCAACTATAATCACTTACCTTTGCACCCCTCAAACTTGCTATGCCCCCATTTTTTTCATCAAAATACCTCAGATTTCTCAAGTCAACAAACCATCCCTATATCAATATTTTATGCCCGTTAATTTTGACAGAGCATGACAAAAAGTAGGAGTTGGGATCTCTTGCAAAATCATTAGAATATTAGATATGGTTCGGCAACTTTCTCCTCCAGAGCTTCTGACTAGCTTGCAACTCAAGCCAAGAACCTATTATTGATGACAACCTGGGCAAAATCGACACACATTACTCACCTACATCTCATGACTTACTCAAAATTTCTTTTTTTGTCAGCTCATTAATATTGAAGAAGTCCCAGATACAGTGGCACTGATTATGAAAGACTTCTGTCAGGTAGTTACTTGGGTTAAATACACGTAGGTACCCTGAAACTACCACAAAGTCTCACTTAAGGATCCCAAAGTTTAATTTTTACACATAAGGGCCTGTAACTCCAAATTTGCAATAAGTAAGTACATCCGTCCACTTTCCTAACGATCCAGGCCTTTCCGTCAGGGACATTTTTGGGAAGTCATATTTGATTTTTTATTGTAAAATCCCTTGATTTTTGGAACCCTAATCCATTAATATTTGGAACCCTAAAACTAATTCTCAGAACCGGCAGCGGGATCGGCCTTGCCGTGGGGGTAGCCGTGGGAGATGAGCTGTGATCTTGAGTTTCTTAGAGGCCGCAGTGTCGATGATGGGTCCTAATTTGAATTCAGAGTCAGCTAGCGAGAGGTGGTCGGCAAGGACCCCGGGGAGGGATGAGGTGTCAGGCTCCGATGAGGGTGTTGCAGCGGTGGCCATTTGGTAATTAGGATTTGTGGCAAATCTGTAGCAGTTGGTGGTCGTGGGTTTCTCAATGTGGTTGCGAGTGGTCTTGGGTGGCAAATCTGATTTAATTCTTCGGATGATGTTGCCGGTGGGCACTGGGCTCACAGGATTGGTGGTGGTCGGCGACCGTGGATGTGCCGCTGTGACTGTGGATTCGTGGGATGTAGTTGCCGGCGGGTGGGTCGGGGTAAAGGGGAGAGCGATTACAGGGGCCGCTGTCGGTGGGCGAAAGTATGGAAACAGGGGGGTCTTTCTTGGGGAAGTGGAGGCCGGCATGGTGGATCGTGGTGATGGCCACTGGTGGCAGGGACAGTTAACGTCGTGGTCGCAGGCGGTGTTGGTCGTGGATGGCGGCGACAGGGGCAGTTGCCTACATGGTTTGCAGGATACAGTTGTTGGCGTTGTCGCTTGAGTATGCTGCCAGAGAGTGTCGTCGTCGGTGGTTGATCGTGATGTGTGAAATTAGCAGAGGAGGAGGAGGAGGAGGAATAGGGAGAAGGAGAGGAGTGGAAGGCGGCGAGGAGGTACTAATTGTACGGTTTGAAAAAGCTAAAGTTGGTTGACGAAATTGCCCCTGACGGAAAAGTTTGGGTCATTAGGAAAGTGGACGGATGTACTTACTTATCGTAAAATTGGAGTTACAGGCCCTTATGTGTTAAAATTAAACTTTAGGACCCTTAAGTGAGACTATGTGGTAGTTCCAGGATATCTACATGTATTTAACCCTAGTTACTTCTATGCATCAGTTCAGTATTGCAAGGACAGGGAGCTTGTAACTCAAAAAGGCTAGATCACTAGCATCTTAGGACTGGATTAATGATTTTTGTTGTACTTGATCTGTATTTCCTTTATAGTCTGTCTTTATATATTTTGGCTCACTGTTTGCATGACAAGCATAGTCATGGTCTATTATGTATAGCCAAACTGGCTAGTCTATTAAACCTATATTTTAATTTCAATGCAATTCTATTTCTACCAAAAAAAAGGGCTAGACCTTACTATATGGATCCTAGCCAGATTCTTGAGCTCGTAAACTTTAAAGTCCTTCCCCTTTGGGTAGACCGACACTGTCCAATGAAGGAATGGAATACCCTTGGCCACATCAGCCTCCTTCTTGCCTTTTCCTTTCTTCTCTCGAACCGCCCTCTTCTTCTAGATCTTCTTCCACCATTTTGAATTAAGGGGAGGCACAAGATCTTCTCTCATGAACGTCTTGTAGATACGAGGATGTTCGGCCAGTGTACGGAGGAAACCCAGTCCAGCTCTGTCATGTGGTACATCTCCTCGAGAGGGATAACTAGAATTTCTAAAACCCATAGCATCTGGATATGCTGAGGAAACACCCTTTTCTCTTAGGTAGAACTCCTCTTGTGAGGGTTCCACCAATAGCATCTGGCCTTAAGTACAAACCAACTCCTCAGCATTATCTCCTACCTTATTCCACCACCCAAACATGGAATCTTGAAATAAATGATAAAAAAATAAGAATTCGATAAGCGTGCTTAGAAGAAAAAATCATGTAGATCGTTTATCAGGCTCTCTCTCAAATTGTTGAAGCCATCTTGACGCACAAACTCCGAGACCCCAGTCCGTTCATCCCTAAAGTTCCACCGGTTCATTGTCGTATGTGCCTCCCCTAGGTGAAGAGCGCAAGAACCTAGAACCTAAAGCCCAAATCTATGAGAGCAAACATGTCACATGTGAAAATATGTCTAGAATGAGCATGAAATAATTAAAAAATATTCAAAAAGCCTAGACATACCTCTCAAACATTGCAGAATCCCATGAAGCTGAGGGATTGCTTCCGAGACACTGCTCTCATCGACCGGTATAAATAAGCCAAAGCGGGAGTACCCTAGTCGTACTCCCCGATATCCTCAATCACCTCTAAAGCTTGAAGGCACAAAAGTTGGACAGATTCGTCGCCAATGCTAAATAGAGTCTCCTCCAGAGTACAACAAAGATTCTCGAATAAACTAATCCACCACTGCAGGCTCCACCCCCTACAAGCTCATGTGCTCATAATGAGCAAAAATGATACCCAAGAGTACTGAACCACCCTTATTGTAGGATGGTACATAGCTGAGTAAATGGACCACGAGGTTCTGGTCTTTATCGAGATCAGGGCCCAAGGTACGGGCCTTCCTCGAGATCGAACACCCGTGATGTTCATAAAAGTCGAATGGGGTGACTGTGGCCTCCCTAAATGGCACATGAAGAGTGTTGGTGGAATCCTACCAGCGCTCAGCAAGACACAAGAGGTGTCTTTTGCTCCGGGTAGAAGCATGCAACCCTCTAAGAAAGGGTGAAAACTCGTGATGGATATTCTATCCTTAATGGGGGTGGGAATTTTTGCCCACCACTCTCTCATTAGATCAGGAGAGCCCCTGTATCGTATGTTTGTGGGGAGGGGCAAAAAATTTGAAAAGCAAAGAGAAAAACTTAAGGAACCGTCGTCTGGTTTATATGTGAATTGCATGAAAAACCTAGCATGCGGGTCCTATTGTGCATGGGCATGAAAGGTGTGTGTGAAGAAAGGTGAAATAGTGTATAAATAGGTGTTCCCAACCTATTCTGGTCACACCCAAAGGCCCACTGGGGGTCCCATTTTGCATGACACGTCCGCATAAGCAACAGTCAGTATTCAACGCTTCCAACCGGTCAAAGGTGCACTCTCAAGTCATGTGTACTTCTCACTTTTTCTATGTGACTTTGTCACCAAAAAAACTCATCCTTGCTCGACTGCTCATCACGCTACGACCGTCGCACTTCGCCCAACGGCTCACCTTGGAGTTACTGAAGGAAGTTAGCCTTGGCCTTCCCCTTGGGGTCGGCCTCGGCCTTGGCCTCCCCCTTGGGGTCGGCCTCGGCCTCTTTTGGGGGTCGGCCTCAGCCTCGGCCTTCCTCTGGGGTTGGCCTTAGCCTCCCCCAATGGTTGGCCTTGGCCTTCCCCTAAAGGATTGGCCTTTGGCTTCCATATTTAGCATCTTCACTGCTCTTCAAGGGGCTGGACGTCACTCCGCGACCCCCGTCGCCCGTGCCCCCGGCACCATACACACTTCACCGGGCCTGTGCGCCATCTTCATGACATGTGCTCTGGACACCATACTCACTCTGCCGAGCCCGTGCCCCACCCCACTGATATAGTCGTGCCCCCGGCCTCCCTGTCACACTACAGTGCCCTCGGCACCATACACACTCCATCGTGCCCATGTGCTGTGCCATCTCCATGACATGTGCCCCAGGCACCATACACACTTTGATTCGCCCATGTGCCGCGCCACTAACACAGACGTCCCCCCGGCACCTTACTCATTCCGCCGCGCCCGTACGCCGCTCCACTAACACAGTCTTGCCCCCTGGCTTTCTGTCACACTACCATGCTCCTTGTATCAGTCAATCCTTTCACCACACCATGCGCACCTTGCCTTGGTTATGGAACATGCTTCAACCCACTCTCCGGAGTGTGCAGCATCCTGCGGGGATAGGCTACGCCTCCAAGACACTATCTCCGCCAGGGAGCTCTTCAACTCCCATTCCTCCAGGTTGATGGCTCCTACGGGATGCTAGCTCTGCCAGTCGGGTAGACGGCTCCTCCGAGATGCAACCTTGACGCGTGCTGAGTGCTCCGGCATAAGGACTCACCCGCTGGGATAGACGACTCCTCTGGGACACTATCTCTGCAGGGAGCTTTTCAACTTCTCTTCTGCCAGGTAGACGACTCCTCTGGGATGCTAACTCGGCCGGCCAGGTAGACGGCTCCTCCGGGATACTACTTTTGCCTACAGAATAGACTCCTCCGGGACACTATCTCAATCAGGGAGCTCTTCAACTCCCCTTTCGCCATGTAGACGGCTCCTCCGGGATGCTACCTTTGACGCGCTCCGAGTGCTCTGGCACAAGGACTTTCCCGAGGGATAGGCGACTCTTCCGGGACACTATCTCCGCTAGGGTGTCTTCATGACTGGCCTACGTGCTCCGGCACTGGGGGCTCGTGTCGGCACCCCTAAGGACTATGACCCCGGGTCACTCCAAGACAGGAGCAGGTCTTCAAAGGGCATCGCGCCTAGTCCACCTGGCAGCTGGGCGTCTGGTCTTCCCCACCACTGCTAGGCCTGTGGGACTCTGCAAGGGCTTGGATTGGTGGCTAGATCAAGGGGTTCTCTGGCCACACGGACGCTGTGGGAGCCAGTCTTTCCAGATAGACAGAGCGACACTGTGAAGGAGTAGGCCGGGTGAATATGCGATTCGATAGTCCACGGAGCACCGACAGCTGTGGACCCCTCAGTGACGTGTCAATCCCGTGGAGCGCCACGTGTCTCGTGATGACATCATCATCTCAACCTCTATAAATAGGGGTCTTGAGAATTCATTTAGGATGGAACTCTGACATTTTCACTTTCTCACTTTAGAATCCTAGAGAGAAATATACAGGACCCTGACTTTGGACCTAAGCATCGGACTGCGACTGTCGTCGTGTATTCAACCTGCGCTATCGCCCTCGCAGCACTACCACCCTCAGGCTCTGTCTGGGAAGCCTTTGGTCTCTGCCCTTGCTCCACCCTTGTTGTGTCCCACATTAGCGTACTTGGCATCTGACTCAGACTGTATTCCTTGTGGCACCTCCACGTAGACTGTGAACCCACTTTCCTTGGCATCAAGAGGCAAAATTTTAGTAAAATATTGTTTTCGTGAAGAAGAGGATGTTAAGATGAGTCTCTTGCTTCTGATTGAGCAAGGAGTGATCATCGGCCCAATTCTTTGGTCAAAATCGGGTAATTTTCTCGATTTGAGGTCCCTATTTATGGCCCTTACGAGTTCGCACATATTTATCCATGACTCTGCGAGATTGATAGAAATCAAGGTGCAATTGGTTGTATTCATAGGCTGGGAGTGTGATAGAGCAAGGTAATATGATCTAGGACTCTTATAGAGAAGAAATTTGAAAAAGTTTAGATTAAATTGAATTAGAAGTGTGTGACAAAAATCCTAAATTCACGCACAAAACTGGCGGCTAAACCGGCCGGTTTTGTCATTTAAGTTTGTCATGGCATTTGACCAACCGACCGGTTTTCGAATCTTTAATTTTCAAAAACCCAAAGTCTCTGATTAACCAGCCGGTTTACATGCCAAAATTCCAAAAATTTTCAAAACCCGCCGACTAAGTAGCTGGTATTCATGCCAAAATTCCAAAATCTTTCAAAACCTACTGACTAACCAGGCTTTTTTCAATCCTAAGGCCCTGTTTGTTTCACGAAAATCAATTTCCAAAAAAGGTTTTTCGTGTTTTCCGCTGTTTGGTGCATAGAAATCATTTTTCAGAAAAGGTTTTTCGCTGTTTGATGCATGCATAAGATTTTTCAACGGAAAATGATTTTCAATCAACTTATTTTAAAGAACAAAATTTCAGAAAACCACTTACCGATTAAAACTCGGTAAGTCATTTTTCGGACCACACACACACACGAATACTCTTTCACACCCATCCCCCCCGGACACACACACTTTCACCCACACACACACGCACACACACCCCCGCGTGTGTGCCTGCTCGCCTGCCCCGCTGACACACATACCCCCATGCCCACACATACACACACGCAAAGTCCTGCCCACACACACGCGCTCACACCCTAACACACACACGCTTGCCTACCTGCCCACACACATACACACACCACCTACACACCCCTCCCCCCAACACACATATACACCCCCTCACACACCCCCCCCACACACATGCCCCACCCACCCGCCCACACACACACCACCCCCACAAACCACACACCCAACCCACCCACTCACTACTTACACACACCCACACCCACACACACAAACACACAGCGATGTCCAAGTAGCAGAAATAGTGAAATATATATATTTTTTTGGTATAGATATTTGTATCATTTCATGACACCCAAACAGTGAAAAATAAATTTTATGAAAATATTTTCAGGAACTGCTATTTTTTAAAAAGCATACTTCGGAAAAGCAGTTTCTAGAAAGCGTTTTCAGTGAAGCATTTTTCTTGGAACAAACAGGGCCTAAATTTTAAAGTTTTTGAAGTTCATCCAGGCTTTAATCAACTAGCTAGTTTTCGAACCCTTTTTCAGAGGAAAAAAAAACGAACAAACAATTTTTTTTTAAGATAATACATACATGTGTGTTCCAAATGTCTGTGCCATCAATATAATTCTGTGTGTTTGTCTGCCTGTGCATTCCGCATGACACATATTTATTTTGTCGAGGCAATACTATCCTACAATTGTGTGCTTGCTTGCATGTCTGTGCATGTCTGACATCCTATCCCTAAGTGGGTTCACAGCCCAGATTTTTTTTCATATCTTTTACTCTGTTTGGTGGTTCTTATACTGTGTAAAGCCAATGCAAGACTCTGCGTTTGTTGTCGGTTGCAGCAGCCGTATCATCATATCGAGTGAATCGATTTCTTCATACTCGAAGACCCATCACTCTAAAGTGTTGTTGGAACCGACTATTATTTAAAGTTTTGCTTCGACTATCGACCCTTTCAAATTAATTTGAAGGCTCTGGCAATAGTCAAAGTTGTTTTTGTCTCGGCAGTCGACCCTGTCAAATCAATTCGAGGGCTCCAACAACAGTCATAGTTGTGTTCATCTTGTATGTTGACCATTCAAATCGATCTGGTGGCTCCGGTGACATGCAAGATTTCTTTTACATGTCTAGACGACCATTTCAAACCCATTTGGGGGCTCCCGTATCTAGACTAAATTTTTTCTATCGACCATCCAAATTGATTTGGTGGCTCCGGCAACAGACAAAAGTTTTCTTTAGTATATCATCCGTTGACCCTTCCAAATCGATTTGTAGGCTCCGAAAATGGACATCTTGGCTAATTTTTTTTTTCACATCTAGACGATCCTTTTAAATCCATTTGGGGGCTCTAGCATCTAGACATAAGTTTTGCCTATTGACCATTAGAATCGATTCGGTGGCTCCGGTAATAGGTAAGATTTTCGTTTCTATATCGTCTGACGACCAAACGTTGTTACTATTGGCTCTAGCTTCCAACAACATGTGTTTGATTGAATTACGTTGGTCTGATTTCTCCTAGGAGGATATGTAGGAAGCCCTGTGAAGGTCGAAACGCATATCTATGCGAGTCTTCGAGTCTGTACTTGAGTCAAGTGGTATTTTTTCGTGTTTTTACTACAAAAATGTATTGTCCTTTTTTTTTTCATGTTTTCCCGCGAGCGCACTTCATCCCCAGACCCTGATGGGCTCTATAGACACCCCATTCTTGTAAACATTTTAATTAAATAAGTACTGGGCTTTATTGTTTATTTAGAATGCGTTATTAAGTCTAGGTTTAGTTAAGGATGGCAATTAGATCTGCACCCGGCTGATCTCCGCCTGCCCCGCCCCGTTAGGAGCGGGTTATTTTGACTTTGACTGGGTTACGTGTCAGGTATGGTATTTTTTTTTAAGAAAATTCACAGCGAATTAAGACCGGGTATGGTATTTTGTCCAACCCGCCCCAGAATCCAACCTGCTCCGTGACCTGTACCCACCCCGTTATCTTTGCCTTATACACCAGCCAATCTTAGCCGTCCATCCGTGTATGTGTGTATATATATATATATATATATATAGAGTCCCAAGTCCTAAATTTTCTATGTTCTCTTCACTCTGCCATTCTAGTCGCCGTTACCTCCTTTTTCTCCCTTTCCCCCGCCTGTCCCTACCTCGTCGGCGTCCACCTTATTTCCCACCTTGTTATAATTGCTTGAAATGAAAAAAATACCGTTATTTCCCACCTTATCTAAGCTCAATACCATTCTTCTAACTCCCTTTCTCTCCCGTCTTTCACTTCCATCCGATCAATCACCCCACCTCCTCACCCACTTCCACTGCCAACCACTCATTACCAAACATACCACACACCATATACACCCACACATATAGACACCCATTACGGTTCCCCCCACCCCCTATCGCCCGTCCCCATAGTCCACCACCACACACACTGCCCATGCACATAAATACCAAGATACCACACACACCCACACATTGCTCTCACACACAAATGCCCATTGCACATACATACCCAACGCGCACACATACACAGTGAAGACATAGACCCAGACACACCACAGTTTCCCCTTCCTCCTCCCCCTAACCCCTACTAATACACACCCACAAACTCACAAACAAACGCACACCCCCATACCCTGTACCCACAAACAGCATAATGCGCGCACACACACCCCATTGTTTCCCTTTCCCCCCTCCCCCCACCCCAACCTCACTTAAAGCTTTCTTCTTCGACAATTGGAAGGGGGGAAGGGGAAGAAGCTGACAGGTGAAGTGAAGAAGAGGAGGAAGAAGGGCAAGATTATCACTTTAGGAAAAAGAGAGGGAAAATTGGGAAAAGATGGGATTTTTGATTAAATATTTGGGGTTAATGGGTTTTTTTGTGAAAATTGTAAAAAGAGGGTGCCAATTCCTAAAATTTTTGAAAGGTGGGGTGAGTTGTGGAAAAATGGGTTTCTAAAAAAATCAACATTTCCCCTTCCCCAAAATGCCCCTCCCCACAGTAAACCCACTTCTTCGTGTACATTTCACCCAACCCACTCGTTCCCTCCACAGTAAACCCACTTCAGACTACTCCCAATCAGAAGACCACTTCATCCCCTTCCCTCCAATTCTCCCTACCCCACTCATCTCCCCCCCGCAGGTTACCCCACCCCACCCCGACCCCCATATTTCCCCCAACCACGACTGTCCCCCAAGCCGAGACTCCACGCACGGCCGTCTCCCTCTTCCAAGCTCGGCCGTCTCCTCCCCGCACCCAGCACCTCCCCCACAGCCCAGTCCTCCATCCCCTTCGCCCAACCCCTCAGCCCCTAACCACCATTACGTGGTGGTCCGTCCTCCATCCCCGCTACTGTAGCGGATGCCGTGTCGACAAAATCAAGGATCGTTTCATGCATGTCTCTGTAGAGGCACTATAGAGGCATTCCGAAGCTCGACGTTGGTGCGCGCCACTGTAAAGGTACCCCTTCTTACATTTTTTGAGTGATCAGCATGTTTCTTCTACGTTTGTTCATACGCGCCGCTGTATAGCCCCACTGTTATCTGTTGTTTCTGTTCTTGATCGAGTGTTTTTGGCAAATTCACGACCTTCCGTACTTTGGCATGCATATTGCTTCAGTTGTAACAACTGAAATATTGGATGTACGTTGTTTTTAGTAAGATTGGCTCTCTATCAAGTTGGCTCTCTATCAAGACCCAGAGCGTTGCATGAGTGGTTGTAGTCATGTGCACAGTTTGTTATGATAATCGAACTATATGCATATGTTTTGCCTTAGTTTTGTATGGGTACATCAAACTTTATTGTTTTATGGTACGTGTTCTAGATACGTTACGCAACATTGATGACTAGGGGCTCAAATCTAATCAAAAGCCAAACTTCAAAATGATATGTAGGAGGTCAGTCACTACAAGACGCAGGGGCTTTAGCGGCCACAATTTGCGACCGCCAAATCATGCGGTCGCCGACTGCCATAACATGCGGTTGTTAAAGATTCACGGTCAATGAAAACTTGGATTTAGCGTCTGATTTGGCGATCCCTATTGGCCATCGCTAAATATTTAGTCAAAATAAACTCTAAATTGAATTTTCGGCCACATTTGTATTTGCAGTTCCCAGCTACCGCCAAATTCAAGCAGCGAGAGAGAAAGTGAGCGGGTGACTGCTCCGAGCGCGACAAGCAGCGAAGGCCGGCGACGAGCGACAGGTTTGTACTCTGAGTTGTCTTCCTCCCACTTATTTTCTTGTTTTATTTCAGACGAGCTTTATTTTCTCTCATTCTTCTTACCTTAGTAATCTATGGGTAGAATATCTGTGGGTTGTTGATTGAAAAAGTAGATCAATTATTATTGTTTAAGCAAAATGAAATCATCCATAAATCTCAGCCCTCATGAATTGGTGAATGAAATATTCATCGCTTATTCCAGGTGAATATCGAAGAGGCATACTAGCTTTAGTTTCAAATTTATTAGTACCAAGGCTCAGATATCTATGCATCATATATGTTAACCATTGTGCTTCGGTAGTGCTTCTCAGCTGATAGTTGGTACTGACATTGACTTTGGAGTGTACACACATACTTAGAAATCATATTGGAATTGCTCTTTGTAAATGTTCACTGTATGGTGCTTTGGGTTCCCCTGACTACTCAATGTTCTTTACGTAGCTACTTTATTTTTTTGTTTTGTTATTTGTTTAGTATTGATACTATATACAACTATTATGTGATTTTTCTGGCTATTATCAGGATGGTGATGGCTAATGCCGGTTTCTAACATGGTGGTTCAGAATTATAATGATGTATTAAAGCAGGGTCATAGACTGTATTTGGTGTAAAAGTTGATAGCCCTGATGCTTGTGGGCAGTGATGTTAGGTGGTGGTGACTTTGATGTTTTAAAAGGAATCCGAGGGTGAGTGTACACAAGTGGCAGGTGGTAGTGGCGGTGGAGGTGGAGGTAGAGGAGTTGGTGACAATTGAGTATACAATGTTGGTCATAAGTTTTGGTTTTGCGGGGGAAATGACTTCTTTTCCTGGAATGTGAGCCTAGGGATGTCTAAACGTAACAAAAGGATGGAGTTGGCAAATGTTTGATAGTTCTAATGACTTAGTTTGGCTAAAAGTGAAGTTTAGGACTAGAGCAACGAAGTCTGGGGACGTTTTTGAAGTTTCCCCCTTCTATCTTTGTTTCTGCTGAGAAAGATTTGAATCTGATTTGCTTGGGTTTAGGCTCGTATAGAGTAACAGTTCTCTTTAATTTTGGGAGGATATAGTGCTTTCATACGGGTGCTTTTGCAATACTAGTCACTGCAATGCTTTTGTTATGTACAATGACATCTGCAGTTTTAGCAGCTATAGCTAAGAGCTGAATTATCTCTACGTATCTAATTCTTTTTGTGTGCTTCATGGCCGCCATATTTTCTTTACAGGTTGAGGCTGAGTACGTTCCGCTGTACAGCAACTACGGCATAGGCCTCACCACGTGGAGTCCACTTGCCTCGGGAGTTTTGACTGGAAAATATAACAAAGGAACCATTCCATCTGATAGTCGGTTTGCATTGGAGAACTACAAGGTAAACATCTCCTAAGTCAAATTTTTGATTGCCGAAGTATCTTTTTTGAATGATACTCCCTCCGTCCCGAAATAAGTGGTAGCTTTGACTTTGCACATATCTTAAGAAATCAGTCAATTCATTATTCTTTCCACCATTATGCTTATTTATCCTGAGTAGTGGGTCTGTTGGGGATCTGAGTAGTGAAGTACTGCTCTTTGGGCCTGCAATCTGTATTCCACAACGTATAAACATTCGGAAGAGTGGAGTAATTGCCTCAGCTCACCCAACCCATTTTCCCTTCATTGGCAATAGTTTGACCCCTGAGGATCTAAAGTTTTTGACTTCAGAGTAGTTTTGGCATATGCTTACTAGTCCATTGTACCAGGAAAGGAAAAAAAAAGGGGGGATATGCAGATTAATAACATTAAAGTGTCCACCCATTAATAGCACCTGTCTTTTGTCCGGTTGTCGGATTTGGTGAAAAGCTTTACCAAAAGTAAGAAAGCCCGAGATGTATCAACCTATGTTACATGGACTCGGTGTCGGTGTCCGGATCGGGTACGTGTCCGAGTGTCGGACTCGCCTATTTTCGAAATTATAGGATACGTGGACACCGTCCAAAAGTTGGACACGGGTACGGGGATACGTCGTACGTATATATATATATATATATATATATATATATATATATATATATATATATATATACTTTTATATTCCTATTGTAGTGCGCTACTAAACAGTAAACACCATATATAACTAATTACTATACATAAATATTCTGAATAGAATGCTAGAAATGTGAGGTAGAGCATCAAGATATGTATTAGATTGGACTATTAGAGAGGGTGGTGAAGTACCTGTTGCCTCTTGGTAGCCAATGATCTTCATCTTGAGCAGTTGAGCTGTAGCCTGTATGCCTGTATGTTTTCATGTTGATTAGAATTAGATACTTTAAGGCTTTAAGTTTAAGCTACTAAACTAAAGAGTGAAGAGGACAAAACTTACAGACATATACTCATATGCACCTTCTTGCACCATAGAATTAAGTAATTGACTTGAGTCACTTGACCAATTTTAACTCTCAAGCTTTTGAACTTGGAACTTGCCGAGCAGTGAGCATTACCAAATCAAAGATAAACATAATAATACTAGGAATAGAATGAAAAATCTCCAGCTTACACAGAGTGTCAGAGTTATCTTAGAAATTAGAATGCTGAGTTTATTAAAAGATAAAAAACTCATAAACACCAATTCACCAAGGCAATGAAGGCATCTATTAAATATCATCATTTCAGTCTTCAGAGTTACAAAAGTTTAAGTGGAAGATCAGATATTGAACATAGATAGTCATATGGACACAAAAGATATAAGTTACCTGAACTTATAACACACAAGATTATCAATCTTCAGTTCTTCACTTATCACTTATCAGGTATCAGTATCACATACAAAAAAATGATAAAACCTGCTGGCTGCTTCTAACTTTTGTTGCACACTTGCAGCAGTGAGTAGCCTACTCCATTTCGTCCCCACTGTGATAAACATCTAAATTTTGAGCGCCTCCAAGTTCATCAACTTCTACTGGTTGTTTCTCCACATTGTCATCAAAGGTGACCGCTTCAATCTCTGGTTCATCTAGGGATAGTTCTGCTAACTCAGTCAACGCGTGTCCATCAATATCGAACTTGTCTCCACCTACAAAAGATTGCAACCATGTAAAATTTCAGTATACTCTTAACAAATGCTTGATCAATGTTGAGTCTTCTAAATAGACAAAAGAATTTAACCAAAGAACTTACATAGGTCCCAATACTTTGTAGCTCCCTCAGTGTATGCCTTCTTTTTCCTAGCCATAAGTCAAAAATTGCACAATACAAATACCAAATCCTCAGCTCTGCTGGTTGCCAATTTGATCCTTTTGATAGTTTGAATCACAGAATATGTGCTCCAATTTCTCTCACAGCAGGACGATGATGCGGGCTGTGAGAGTAGCTTGAACGCCAAATCTCGCAACAATGGTGTGGAAGAACCATGATTAGCCCACCACGATATCGGTTCTTTGTACATTCTTGCCTCAATTACATGAGTTTGGTTGAAATAGCCAGAGCCTCTTGAAAATGCACCATACTCGACACAAGCTTTCCGAACATCTTCTTGATTTGGGAAAAGCCGCTTGAAGCATTGGATCCTTTTCATTGACACCTCTTGATCTTTGCGAGGGGATATTCTCTCATTTCCGTTAGTTCCTCCTTCAAGCCACACAACACTATAATACTTTGGAACCAAGGAATGTGCCATACAGTGCAACGGAGTGTTGCTTTTGTTCCATCTAGCCTCCAAAACATTGTGGATGACATCAAAAAAATCTGATTTACTTGTGATTATGTTCTTTCCTTCGTGTTCAAAGATTATCAACTTCACCTTCTCGATCATTGTATCCCACATGTCATAGACTAGATGAAGCACTGGTGCTTCGGTATCGGCAACCATTAACATGTCCATTAATGGCTCTGTAAAGCTCAAGAAGAACTCCAGCTTATCCCACCAAGTATCATTGACAATGCATTGCTTCACTTCTTGGGCATTCAATTTCTGTTGGGCTTTTCCATCGCCTCGATAGGTCTTCCAACTAGAATCCATAACCATCTTCTCTAATGCTAGCTTCACATCTCTCAAACGTCTTGCCATGACAATACTTGAAGCAAATCTTGTTTCAGCTACCTTTTGCAAACTTAAATCTGAGTAGCGATTGAAAATTGATAGTGCCATACCGTGGTTAACAATAAAGTTTCTTATGCTTTGGACATCATTAACGAACTCAGCTATCCATTTACACTCAGAATATTGAGGTGATTTTTCTGAAGGATCACACATGCTCTTAATCGCTAAATTCAGACTATGGACAACACATGGTGTCCAAAAAATGTGAGGATACATCTCCTCAATCGTCTGCCCAGCAGCTTTGAAGTTGCTTCCATTGTCAGTGAGAATTTGAACAATATTTGCTTCTCCAATATCCTCTATCACAGGGAGAAATAAGCTTAGTACGTAGTTTGCATCCTTAATATTTCTGCTTGCATCAACTGCACTATGAAACATAGCACCTCCAGCATTCGCAGCCATCATATTTATGAGAGGCCTCCTTTGTCTATCCGACCAACCATCAGAGCACAATGATGTTCCCTTCTTCTTCCACGTATCTTTTATGGGCTGCAACTTGCGAAATATGTGTGCTTTCTCTTGCGCAAGCAAAGTAGTGCAAAGCCTGTCTTAAGATGGTGGAGAATAGCCTGCGATGTTGCTATTAGCAAGTGTCTGAGACTATTTCCTGAAGTGTAACATCTAGCTAGGTTGAATGACAAAGCAGAAGCATAAAACATGCGGGATGCTCTCTTATCGGCAATACTTCTTTCCACCACGTTAAAGGCTTTCTCTAGAGGGCCACTTGCCTTCTGTTTTTTGTTTTGTAACAAATCTGATCCATCAAGTAATGTGAGGTAATCGGCATGTTTTCTTGCTTCCAAAATACGTATGTGCTTTCTTCTTTCGGCGTCATCGTGCTCTTCCTTTATTGCTTTCATGATCTCCGCACTCAAATTGTTGCATGCAGTAACTCCACAAAGAGGGATGGCCAACAGATGGCCCTTCACCTTTGAGTATGAACCCGTGACCTTCTTGTTGCATTAATTGCACATCCAGTGCCTATTGCCACCTCTACCAGCTCCACCACCAGTGACTTTGACGTGGTTCCACAGTGGTGAATCATCAAAACCCCATCTTGATTACATATATAAGGGACGCAAGACAACCTTGCCTTTACCCTTCACTGATCGAGATTAAGACATATTGTCTACCCTTAAAGAGAAAAGACTATGAGTTTGTTATGGAAATATATGCTTGAACGTAGAAAAGAAAAATGAAGACTTACTATCCTAAGAGAGAAAGTACTATGAGTTTCTTATGGAATTATACACTTGAATGTAGAAAATGAACATGAAGACATACTGTCTATCCTAAGAGAATAAAAGATTATGAGCAACATATGGAAATATAAGCTTGATTGTAGGAAAGGAATAGAATCGAAACCAATATTTCCTTTGTGCTGTGATTTTCTTGTAGTATTGCTTTTATCTGTTTCTCATTCTTTGGGCATTCGCTAGATTTTCCTCTGTATGTTGTTTGTGGGAAGTTGGATATAGAAGAGTGAAGCAGAAAGCAAGTTGTTTGTGGGAAGTTGGATACAGAAGAGTGAAGAAGAAAGCAAAGCAGTGGCGGTATGGGAGTGTGATTTGGCGGTATGGAGTGTGATTTGGCGTGTGAGTCTATTCTTTTGTTGTTGGGATTTGGGAACCTAAGTCTGACTTAGGCAACTTTGTTTTTTCTACTAGAGTTCATATATCATATATGTTTGCGATTGGTTCAAATAGTCAGAATCTACTCTAGTTGACTACTGTTTGGCCAACGAAATTTATGCTAAGAATGCTAGGGTGGGAGTGAGGTGCATAGGTAGGAAAAGTGGGCTTCAGAATATAATGGCACCCAAAAAGTTTTAATTTTCAAGGCAAATTAAATTTAATGGTTATATCGAAAATTATCTAATTTACTTTTAATTTGACTCTAGTTTTTTTTTTTTTTGTGTAATAGGTCCTTTTATTACCAAAAAAAGCTCAATATACAATTTTCCATTTTGTACATTCTTTTCTCAACAGATTAATACAAGGAAATACACAAAATCAATTTTGCAGAATTGTAATAGGAATCTTCCAGTTGGAGCAGAGCTGTTGGTTATCCATTGATGGTTTCATTTTTTTCCAACTCAGAACCCTATAGAGGATCCAATGCTCAATGACAGCAATAATCCCATCAACCTCCTTTTGTTGGCTTGCAAATATCCTTTGATTCCTTTCTTGCCATATCGCATAGACTGTTGCAGCCATCACTAACTTGCTCAAGGAAGCTCTGAAACTACTACCTCTGAATTTCTTGATTGCATAGTGAAGAAGTTGTGACCATTGATGAAATGCAACTCTGATTCCCAGCTGATTCAATACCCTATCCCATATTTCTTTAACAACTAGACATGCCATAAACAAATGCTCTTGTGTCTCTTGCTGCTGTAGACAGTAACAACATGTATCTTCAACCACCACATTCCATGTCCTTAACTTGTCCCTTGTTCTCAGTTTCTGTTTGTAGAACATCCATAATATGCATGCACATTTGGGTATATGTCCAGGGAACCACACTATTTTCCACCATGTAGGTTGTTCTTTGCAAGTTCTTATAGTATTCCAAGCAGATTTTATACTGAACTTGCCATTCTCTTGGTAAAGCCAAACTGCTTGATCTTCTTCATTTGCATTAACAGAAATATGATTAGGTAGTTGATCAAGCAGTGCTCTGAGTTGTTGAGATCTTCTAGGAATATTCCATCCATTGCTCAACCAAACATCCTTTACCTTTATATCCACAGGGAGAGCTGCATCATATATAATTCTATGTCCAAATTGATGCACAATAGGACCTTTAGGAAGCCAGTTGTCAAGCCAGAACCAAGTAGCCCTACCATTGCCAACCTTATATTTGATAGCATCTTGCCATAGACTTCTTAACTTCATTATCTTCCTCCATGTCCATGATAGATCCATAGTAGTCTTAAAGTGCCAAAAATTTTGATTTTTTAAGATATAACTATGACTCCATCTTACCCAAAGAGTATCCTTTTTTGCTGCAATATCCCAGATATATTTAGAGACTGCAACTTTGTTCCATTCTTGAAGCCTTTTCAATCCTAATCCACCCTCTCTCTTTGGTAAACAGACATCTGCCCATGCTACTTTGGCCCCAGTGCACTTCATATCTTGCCCATGCCATAAGAAGCTTCTGATTTTAGCTTCTACTTGAGTTATTATTTTCTTTGGTAATAGAAAGATAGAACTCCAGTAGATTTGCATACTAAAGAGAACTGATGTAGCCAACTGCATTCTACCAGCATAAGAGAGATGCTTCACTGCCCAACTCTCAATCTTTTTAGAGAGTTTATCAATTAGAACTTGGCACTCAGCTACCTTGAGTTTAGTAGTTATTAAAGGTACTCCCAAATAGGTAACAGGGAGAGTACCTTCAGGTATTCCCAAAATCTGAGTCAGCTGCTCTTTTGTTCCTTCACTTAGACCAACCATGAATACCAAGCTCTTTTGCAAATTTGGTAAAAGCCCAGACATTTGACCAAAACCCTTGATTGCTTGCTTGATTAGAGTTATAGTATTCACATTTGCCCCTGCTAGGATGAAGAGGTCATCAGCAAAGCATACATGAGTGATGCTTTGTCTTTCACATCTTGGATGATATGTAAATCCTGTTTGCCTTGATATATCCTCCAATAAGCATGATAATACTTCCATAACTAGAAGAAAGAGATAAGGGGACATAGGGTCACCCTGTCTCAATCCCCTTTGACTGCTAAAGTATCCTTCCAAAGATCCATTCATGCTAACAGAGAACTTTGCGCTTTGAACACATTCCATGACCCACCTAATATATATCTCTGGGAAATCCAGAATTTCCATTACCTGTTTCAAGAATTCCCATTCAACAGTATCATAAGCTTTTTGAATATCCACCTTGATGGCACATCTAGGTTTGCCTTCATTCCTATGGTAGTTCCTTGCTAGCTCCTGCATCAACAGAATGTTATCCCCAATATTCCTCCCTTCCACAAAAGCTGATTGATTCTTACTGATTATGGAGGGAAGAACTATTTGCATTCTTTTACACAACATTTTTGTGATACACTTATAGATCACATTGCAACAAGCAATGGGTCTAAAATCTTTCATAGTGTTAGGCACAGGTACCTTAGGAATCAAGGTGAGAGCAGTGTTGTTAAAGATTTTTATGGCTTTTCTTTTATGGAAAAACGACAGCACAGCCTTTGTCACATCTGATCCAACTATATCCCAATTCACCTGGAAAAATGCTGCATTATATCCATCTGGGCCTGGAGCCCTATTAGTTCTGAGAGCAAATATAGCTTCCTTAACATCACTTGCATCATAAGGAGCCCTCAGGAGTGCCTGATATTCATTAGACAGTTTCCTTTGCATTATTCTCTGCAGAGTATGTTGAGTATGTCTAGCAGGTCTCTTAGATGCACTAAGAAATGTTGAAAAGTAATTCACAGCTTCCTTATGCACATCTTTTTCCCCATGCACTTGCCTTCCCTCAGAGGTTTGAATAGACAAGATCTTATTATGAGCTGTGTGGATTTTCAGCTTTTTGTGGAAGTAGGAAGTATTCCCATCACCTAATTTTACTTCTTTTACTCTGGCTTTTTGATGATAGAAACTTTCTTCAGCAGTGAGTAGAGCATAGTATTCCTCATGAAGTTGCTTCACTTTTTCATTGAGGCCAAGTCTTGTGTCCCCAGACAGCAGTTGATGTTGGCTATCTTGTAATTGCTGTAACTTCTCTGCTACTTTAGCAGCAATGTTACTATAATGGGCCTTATTCAGCTGCTTTAGATCAGCCTTTAGTCTTCTTAGCTTCTGATAGAGCTTATGCACCTCATCCCCTTGTGTTGGTGCCTCCCATGATGCAGTTAGAATATGTTTGAAAGAAGAGTGCCAACATCATGAAATTCTTTGTTTCAAAATTTTAGTCCCTTATAAAACTTTAATAATTTTAGTAAACTATACTAATACTTGAATGGTTTCCCAATCTCCTTGTGTAGTGTCATGTTGCATCTATTTACCTTATTATTATACTATAATTAAATTCCACGACTAAAAATGATAGTGTTAGTGAGATCGGAGTATAATTATATGAGTATATTTTCGTGTTATCTATGGATAGTTGGACACACATTAGCAGTGACATGCGAGTTGTAACAACAATGTAAGTTATATCGGCACTTTGGTGAAAGTGATCAGCGTGGAGTGGCATTAAGTGGTGGGATAACAAACTGCAATGTTAGCAGTCGTCGTGTTATTAAGGTGTCATTAATTCGGGCGCCGGTGACAATAGTGATGGCGGCGGTAACAGCGACAGTGATGGCGGCAATTGTGGGCATTCTAATGATGGCAACGTGGTAGTGGTGATTTTGTTATTGAAGCGTCGCTAGTGTTGGTGAGAAGTGATGATGGTGGTAACAGTTTTCGTTAGGGGTTGTGGTGATGGTGTCACATCAATATTGGTGGTGTTGGCGCGATCTAGTGATAGTAATAGAAGTTGGCGCTATTCGAACGTGCCTGGTGGCAGTATTGGTGACAATGGTGATGTAGTGGTGGTCATGGTGGACAGTCTAGCGATGGATATGGTAGTGGTGGCGACAGCGCTGGTGGTGGTATTAAAGAGTCGCTGGTGGTAGCGTTGGTGACAGTAGTGATAGTGTTGATAGCAATGACGGTGGTGAGAACATGGTGCGGAGGCGACAACGACAATGGTAGTCTAAGTGGTGGTGATAGTGATAATAATGGCGGTAATGTAACATACTATAGTGGTAGTTCTGGTGACTATAGCGGGTGTTGGTGGCACCAGTGTGGTGAAGGTGGATGTGTGGTGCTGACTGGCGATGGTGGCGGGTGTAGCCGTATAGTGGTGGACCTGTGGTAGTGTGAGGGTAATAGTGGTGATAGTGGTGTGAACTGTGAAGTGATGAAGATATCAGTGAACAATATTGACTTCCCGTACGATTCTATTGATATAACTTATGGGATTGTATAACTCATAATTGCATATTACTCTAAGAAAATCTATGATGAAAAAGACATTACTATAGACGAAAAGACCCCGTTGTATTTAAATTCCTAATTAGTTAGCAATTTTTTGGATAACATGATTTTAGCAAGAGTTTTTGCAATTTACTATGGGTAATCTTGGTTTTTAAGTTGACAAATCGTGGAATTTCTTGTTCTCTCATTGTTTTATCAAAGTTAATCAATTTTTTTCATATATCGCGGTTAATCTATTCTATATGAGATTTATCATAAATTTGAGTTTACAACCTATCTTTTTTTAAAAAAATACATATTATATATTAATATGGATACATAAACACAAGCACACATGTCCATACCCATATCTCTACGCCAAATATAAACATCTATAACATATGACAACTGTAACAAAATATTTCCCCTAATTATGAAAAGTTCAAATGATAGGGCACGTAATTATTTATGCGAATTCATTTTTATATCAATGCA
>JAVXUP010002875.1:0-101102 GCA_033070095.1 Escallonia herrerae
AAACACACCAAGGATTACGGAGTCTCAAATCTAGTTCTGGGCACTGTTTGTGACACCAGTAGCCATCGTACCCGTTGACTAGCCATTGGCTTCGCGAGTTGACGGCACTTAAATACTTTTATTTAGTTCAGTTGGACCTTGAGTTTTATAATTATTGATTGATAAAATTAGTTTTCTATATGAAAGGTAAATTAATGTAATTCAGAAAAGACGGAGCAAATGAAAGAAAAGAAACTATCAAGGCAGGTGCTGATATCTCTTCTGCATAAGGTTCTAGAGGGATTTAACCAATCTTATCTTAAGCCAAATCACTTACAAGGTTATTTTGAGCAAAAGGGGCTACACACACAGCAAATAAGGTGGCTCAGAGAACGCAAGGCTCAGAGCTGCAGTCAAGGAGAAACTTTTGTCACGTCTTGTAGATTTCGTACCATGCACGGTCCTAAGCGACCGCGACAACCAGCTGGGCAACATTAGAGTGGCTGTAACAACATAAATACAGCCCTAATCTGTGATTGTAGCAGGAATCTCTTTACTTTCATCTCTGAAAATAAGAATTCTAGAAGCAATTATCTAATAGCAACAATTGACTACCGTATGCGCAACTCACAAATTTTCAACCTTTACAGCTCTCCTATTAACTACCTGCCTACGGTCAGAGTCAATCCAAAGAACAGCTTTCGTGAAGAAAACCAAATACAAGCCTATGATTTCCAGAGAAAGAAGGTGACTAAACTCTTATATGTTGTAAAGATTTATACACCAATCAATGACAAACAACAACGTGCACCCTTATCAAAACTCAATTCTATCCTAAGCATGCATAAGCTAACATGCATCAGGACAGCACCAACAAAGGTGTATGCAGCCACCATCCTGACGGCTTACTTAAGTTTCTGCTCACCATGACAGTTCCATATCGGTTTCAAATCTGCTCAAGAATGTAGACCTGAAATAACACACCATGCATTGATATAGCTTGAAAGAATTGCATACAACTAATCAAACTACAAATATGGAAATATAAACTGATCCTCACAAATGAGATTTGCACAACTCGATGACGCAATCTTACTAACACAATTGGCAGGGAAGGTTGACAATTCCATAAAATGTCCACTGAACCACAATGACATGATGCCAACGTTCTGATAATAAACAGAGGCAGAGGAAAGATAGCCGGGGAGTTGTCGTGTGAATAGGTTTGAGTTTAATTCACATCCCTCAGTCTTTTTATCAAGGAATCAAGAGACTTCTTCTTTGGATTAGCCTTGTATCCCCTTGATCCAAAAGTTCCAAACAGCCGATCTGAAGGATCCCTTAACTTCTCTGAAATGGTAACTACTTTCCGGTAGTCCAAAGCATTATAACTTCTCTCTCTAATTACTGGATTCAGAAAATTCTCTGGGTGATTGCTCAAAAGCAAATTAATCAATTGTCTTGCCTCTGCAAGTGCAGTTTTCAACTGATTTGCCTCTGCCTCAGATACTAGGGGAGCTTGATTCTCTGCAAATGTTTCCAGTAACCGAATATCTACATCAATCCCCATAATAGCATTTAAGCTAAACCTTTTAACTGATTCCCCAAGTAATGCACCAACAATCATCTCTGATATGTGAGAGAGAACATCTTGCAGAACTCTTTTAAGAACCTGAACCGGTAGAATCTGCTGAGCGGTTGAAAGCAAAGTTTCCAGAAAAATAATAACCTCATTCACATATTCGTTCTCATTCTGTGGAGGCTCATCAGCCATCCAGTTCACATTCTCAATCAGCAACATAAAACCATCAACCTTTTGTTTAAGCAACCCAGAGAGCATTTCTTCAGCCGCATCGCGGGCTTTGTTCAGCGGAAACTGCCTCCTACCCCTCTCCGCCATTCTCAAAGGAATCCCTGAAAGCTGTGCAGCATGCCGAAAGAAGAAATCACAAGCACGCTCCAAGACAGCCATATTTGCTGCCATTACCATCGCTTGATTGACACCATGAATCGAAGAACCGATAAGTTTCAACAAAGCCCCATCCAAGACCTCAGTCAAAAGCCGGTCCAAATACTTCTTCACCACATCATAGAAATCAAGCTGCCCACCATATGACATAAAACTCACAGAGTCCTCAACAAAAGACCGTACAATCCTACAACAATCAGGCACTGTGGCAGAAAATGGAGCAATATAAGGAAATGCCGGTATACTATCAAATGTTTGGATCTGAAACGAAAGCACATTCATGGAGTACTCATACTCTTTATTCATCCACATCTGCTCAAACTTATCAGCAGAAAGTGCTTCAGAGATTTGTTTACGACAATCAGACAACAGTAACTCGTGGTACTTATCCCTATGCTTGCTCAATACATCAAGCAATGCATCGACAGAGTAC
This sequence comes from Escallonia herrerae, assembly GCA_033070095.1. Lineage (NCBI taxonomy): Eukaryota > Viridiplantae > Streptophyta > Magnoliopsida > Escalloniales > Escalloniaceae > Escallonia > Escallonia herrerae. The sequence goes on from JAVXUP010002875.1 coordinate 2,382, forward strand.
CCATACCTCCGCAAAGTAACACCTAGCAAACTCACATAGTCCTTAATCAACAACAAGTGATTCGCCGTTCGCATCCTAGAGAATTGATCTTCTAACACTGAACACATTTTACTAACAGCAGTATCCCACAGATTTTCCACTTCCATTTTCGATATCAACCCTCCACCTGTCCTCAAAACACGATCCTCAACTATAAAGAAACCGGCAATTTGAGCAAAAAACGTTTGATGAGATTCGAGAAAAGGTGTCATTGACGATACCTGAAAGTCGGAAGTCAACTGAAGCTTCCTGTTCTCGAAGTAATACTGTTTGAACCGATCTTCAAAACCTAACGTCTGGTGTATATGATAAGCTCTATACAAAGGAGTCAAATCGAATCCAAACATACCAGCACCGCCGTTAACATAACCATCCTTACCTTCGTCACCGAGTCCACCCAGTCCATCGTCGTCCTCGTCCTCTAACGCATAAATACAGTCTCTCAAACTGAGTCGACTCTGTTCCTCGGCTTGCCGTTGCTTCATCCGCATGTCCTCTTCTCGTTGCCTCGAAGCCGACGCCTGTCCGATCGCCAATTGACCTAGATTCCGACTCACTATCCGGATCTCCACCAGCCAATCGCCGAAATCCTTGTTGATCCGCCGCTCGATGTGCGACCGGATTGTCGGAATCTGCTTCTCGAGCATTCTGCGAAGCGTGGACGATGGCGTCTTGTCCAAATACTGTCGTTCGATCGAGTCAACGCACTTCAACGCCATGTAAAAGTTGTTTCCACTGAGATGCATATTAGCTCGCGAGCACAGCTCGATTAAACGGATACACGTGCGGAGGGATTCGATTGCCAGGGTTATGTTTTGGCATTTGTTACGAGCTTCGACAAAGGAGTCTAGGGAGGACAAGAGGGGGCCTGCGACGGACTGGAGCTGGGAGTTGGAATTGGAGAGGGATGACTTGAGGGAATCGACGTCGGAGAGGAGGGATCGGAGGTCATCGACGGCCATGATGAAGTCCTGGTAGTGAGCCTTGCAGACGTCCTCGATCTCCGACTCTTTCGACCGGGAGAAGTGGCGGAGGTGGTGGAGCAAGGTCTCGGGCTTGCCGGATGCGAAGGCCTTGCGGACGAACGGGCCCAGATCCTCGCCGTTGCACACGGCGGCGGAGAGGAGGAGCTGGTCAAGCTTGTCCGCGGAGTCGCCGTTCTCCGCCGCGACGGGGGCGACCTTCCGGCGCGTCTTCGACGACTGCATCTCCGGTTCCTTGTTCTGGTGAACGGTGTGGCGTTTACCGGCTGAATTGACGGGGCCGTTAGAAACGGAGGGGATTCAGGAGAGAAAAAGACTTGAGAAGTTAGTGAAGGGGTGGCTAAGTTTTGGACACTGAGATGCACCCTGTATTACCGGTTTGACGAAAATGACACTAGAAATACGGGGTGCGTTGGGAAATAAGGACGGGTCTTTTTGGTAATTCGGCAAATGAAGTCGTAGTAGTTGAACCAATTGACGGCGAGGTCGGCGGTGCTCTGTCCCAGTGACGTGATGGGGTAGTTATTTTCGGGGTAGGCGTGGTTGGTCAACGGAGGGGATTTAGGCATTTAGCCATTTACGACGGGAAAAAGGGGACTAAAATGACATTATATTATTGTCATCACCGCTATAAATAGCTGTATTTTAAAATTATCCATGTGTTACGGTAAATGAACGAAATGTAACCCGTTATATCAATTTTTTTGATAATGTTGATGTCAATTTTTATAATCATCTCACAGCGTAAAAATGATTTTTACCTGTTAAAGGTATAGATTTGAACTTATTAATAAACAACTGCTCTTGTAAAGGCACGTGTTGCGGTCCGCAGACAATTTTTCATGTGTTAAAATGTCAAGTTTTACCTCGCCATGTAAAATTGGTATACATTATGCATGACATGGTAGTATTGGTACTTTAGAAATGAATGTATTGACTTTTCATCAGTGATCTTCACGAGCGCAGATGAAGATGAAATGTTCTTTCGTCCAGTGACAATGCAAAACAACCGATAATTATGAAAAATGTGTTGTTATAACTACTGCACTAAAAAATTTGTCATGTCTTCATATGTTTTAGTAGTAGTTATAACTTTGGGCTGGTTCTGATCAAGAAGTAGAATGGTGGTGGAAAATGGAAACTATCGCATGGTGTAGAATAGAGTCTGAGGTGAAAGTAAGATTCATGGAATTTTTGGTTGACCTGATGCAACATTTGTTGCAAGAGAAGTTCATCTCTACAGTCCCTACAACAGCGGTATGTGCTAGTACTGACAGCATGCATACTCGGACCTTCCGTTCATGCCAATGTACATTCCTGGCCAATCTTGCAAGTAACCTCGAAGAGCAGCCGAGCAGGTGGTTAACTGGCTCTACATTCTTGAACTAGAGGATGGATACGTAGTCTGCTTCATTTCGGTCACCTGCAAAGGTAATCCACAAACTCAGATTAGCAAAATTGGCGAAAACCCATCATTGCCAATAATTAGCCACAAACATATGGATAGAATGTTACGACAAACTCAAGAATACTAACAGCGACAAAGTTTGTAGCTTATATTGTGACCCTAGAAAAACAATAAAAACACCGTACTCAAAAATTAATTAGAACAACTAATTACATGATGAATCTAGTTTTCAAATGTGGCCTATAAATTTTTGGTCTCAAATATCCTAGAAATGTTACATGCCCCTCCCCCCCCCCCCCCACCCCCCACCAACAGGCCCCTATATTTTGTCGCATTATGTGTAGTCCATGAAGTAGGATGGAGGACCAGTTTGATAGGAAACTTGGGTGTCTCGGTGAATTCTTTCTACATCTAAAGAAAGGGAAATGTTGCTCTTTCAGAGGCACAAGGATTTCTACTATCATCAGATACTATAAAGCAAACGGAGTTAGGTATCTCACTAAAGAAGTCCCCTTGGAGGCGCACTCGGTTAAATAGGCGCAAGGCTTAAAGATCTTTCCATACTGCTTTGACCAATCCTCCAATTTTGAGCATATATATCTGGACCCGAGAGAATTAGCCCAGAAAAGGATTCCTCCCCTGATACATTGACATATATGTTAACTTCTGTTGATCGCAGTACGCGAAGTGGTATTATCGATGAAGAGCATGCAAACCTGTATGATGGGAACCCCATGCTCATAACAGAAGCAATATCAAGATCGGATGCCTTGACCACAACTCCTTCTGCGAGAATGCGACAGGCCTCATTCACCACAGGAAAGAATATCATCTCAACTATATCGCCATCAGACAAGTTTCGTAACTGTAGCTCAACAGCGAGAGAGAAGAAGAATCAGGTTTATATAGACATAGAAGGATATCGACATACGTTACTGAGAAAGTGACACTCAAAGCAACAATGGCAGATTAGGTGGTCTGCATCTGAAAGCATGTTGTCTAGCGCAGAGTGCCTATCCAATAGGCTTCCACCCAAGGAAAGGCACATATAGTAACTCAATGAGCGACCAAAATAAAAAATTATGATCTCATGCCACCATACAGACCTTTATTTGCACGGGTAGTTGCAGCTAAAAGAAATAACACCAACCCAGACAAAGTTTTATCAGCTAAGGATAAGCAGTTAAGATGCCAAAATACAGACAATAGAACATGAGAAGAAGAAAGAGGGTGTGGGGGAGAGACCTTCGTATCTACCATAACATGCGACATAGTTCTAGCCTTCTCGACGAACTTAACAATGTCAGGGTCTGGACTAGCATTGTGCTTATCATCGTACATATAGAAACCCTTGCAAGTAGATTCACCTGCAAGAAATGCCATCAGAGACAGACACACAGACACACACAGAGAGGGGGAGAGAGAGAGAGTAGTTGAAGCATAGATATATGATATCGTCCAAGTGGTTCTTGGTCCTTGACATTTTAACTAGTCCTCCTGTCGTTATTGATAAACTATACAGACAACCAGGATTACCTTCTCGTTTATCCTCTTTCATGACTGAAATCAGGTTTGATTTATAGGTTCTGTCCGGAAAATTCTCAAGAAACTGAATACCAGTTGCAATTGCAACACCAAAACCAACCAGATCAACCATTCTGCATCAAGTACGAAAATAAATATAGTCGAAAGAAGATATACCAATTAAAAGTTCAGCATTCATCTAAGGGTCAGAAAATTACTTTTCCGTTCTATTAGCAACTACCTTAAACACATTTTCTTTCTAAAGCAAAAACATGAGCCTTTTCGTACCCATGCTCAAAAGGTTTTAACCATTCAGGATTTTATCATATAAATTAGAATCTGTTTCGTAACATTTCCTGTTTCATGTTTTCTTTGGCGTAAAGTAGGCAACTGTTTCTTTTCTGGTGATACATTACACCATCTTTCATTTTAAACGTATACACCATCTTTCAAAGAAGCCCAGAAGTGTTTCTGAAGAGTAACAGCAGTTTTCTTTTTGTGTATCTGAGTTATCTGAAAAAAAAAACGGAATCGAAACAATTACTGAACCCCACCATGGTTTAGTAATTTTAGAACGTCGCAAAAAGGAACTACGACTCAGAAAGCCATGTACATTTGAAACGGGATCATTTCATAGTACCGTATTAAAAAAAGCCCTTGTGTACCTAAATGGACCCATTGGCATTCCAAAGTTGGTAATCGCCTGATCAATCTGGTATAGATCTGCACCGTGTTCAACGAGCAACATTGGTGTCTGTGTAAGGGAAGAACAACCGGCTGACTGCAAAGCAGTGCAGTTGCCAACAACAATTGAGGTTTTCTTTATCTTCTTTCCTACATCTAGTAAGTCAACAATTACTTGGAGAGACGTCCTCCTCGTACGGACTATCTTAAGGAAGGGCATGACATGAACAGGACTGCATTGAAATCATGAATCAGCCCTGAACCAGAATCATTAAGAAGGTAATTATATCCTGGAGAAAATTATTACCTAAAGAAGTGGGCCCCCAATAATGCGGTCATGCGACTTAGTCCCTTTTCCAATTAAATCCAAGTCAATAGTGGAAGTATTACTTGCCAATATGCAGTGCTGAGGGCAATATTTCTCAAGATCAGTGAATATTTGTTGCCTGTCCAAATCATCAACGGGGAAAATAAAAATAAAGGACAAATGACCCCAGGTCTATGTTTCCACCGATACAGCCACCCTCGCTACTTCCACAGCTATTCTAGAGAATCTCACAACTGAGATGTCTGGAATCATATTCTCTTCTACATTTCGCATTTATTGCCAACCCCCACTCCCCCTGTTTCTTGCGTCCTAAAGTGTGCTCGGCAACAACACTTTATTTACAAGTAAAAGGAAATATAGATCAAGACAATGTGAGGCCAGCACCCATACAATTCAAACCATAAAGTGCCAAAATGGAAATATTTGAACATGAAAGGCCTCCTACAAAATAGGGCAATTACTAGCTTCTATCAAGGTTAGATGTTTTAAAGAGCATCTCTCCTCCAGCAAGGTTAGACGTTCTAAGCGTTTCTATCAACTAAATGGCACACTCAAGAGAACTGAATATTCTTCCAAAAACCTAGCTATACTAATAACCGGTTATGCCGGACAGAAAGAATACCGCAGATGACTCTGTAATCTCAAAAGCATTGACTGAGCGTCACAAGTATAATTGACCTCCTTGCTTGAACGCCAGTCCCCATATACATAAAAAGGACTTCCAAGTAAACTATTAAATTCAAGTTTCAACCCATGAATACTAGTTGTTCTAGCAGGAGCTCACCTCTATGACTAAATCCACATCAGTGAAGCAATCATAGTCAAGAACACCCTTCAAGAGAGAGAGCGATGTCTTGAGCTTCTCTTGAGTCATTTTACCCTTGTTGACATGACTTTGCAAATTGGCTGAACAGGAGGATACAAGTTTCAAAAGTTACATCTTCAAGCAAAGATAATTCTGGCGAGCGATTTCAGAAACGCAAAAAGAAAAGGAATAAAAAATCGATCACATTTTATCCTGCCAATCCCAGCCAGCAGACAATTCTTGTTAACTTCTTTTAGAATTACGCGGTAATTACTTAAAATAAACACTCTTGCTATTCCAGAGCCCATCGGTCCTCCCCCAAGAATAGCAATCTTACATACTTTCCTCGGTTGCAGACCCGTATCACTGATCCCAGGAATCTGTGAGCAGTTTATTACGAGAACAAGCGAACGATGAAAATTTGAAGACAATATCCTTCAGACCAAATTAAAATTCCAGAGCTAATAAGATTGTACTACAGAAAATGAACTGGAGTCGACCAATGAAGCGTTTATTAGTGATTACCCCAGACCTCAAGGAGGAACTTAAGTTCAACTAACCAGTATTAATGCGAAAGAACCAAGTTCACATACCCAAATGGGTAACTCAGAGCAGGGGTCCCCATTTTTTAACCAGATTAGTCCAATAAATATGAAAAGTAGTTCTACATGTGATCATTCTGGATGTGGAACTTCTGATCCATTGCTTGCACTGAATCAGTCAATGAAGTCTACAACTCAAAAGAAATGGCAGCTGAACATTTATGAACTTTTTTGCTTCCCCGTGATTGCATTTATCAACTGCAAAAATCGCCTTATAACGTAGCTGAACATTTTAACAAATTTATGTTCCCTTGGATATTGATCAACCAACATACTCAAAAATTTAATTCTGTTCACACCTTTGAAGTTCCATTCTTTGCAAAAAAAAAGTGAACTAAACTCCTACAGGTGTATGATTGTCGGAGTTCATGCAAAGCCTCCGCTTCCTGCAAAAACAGCAGCAAAGAATCATCTTATTTCCATTCACCCCATGGTTTGATCAGAAAACAGAGACATAAATGCATATGTGCACCTTCCACAGTGCAGAACGAGGACCAGAAACTATACCCTCTTCAACAACATCAATACAAACCAGGGGGTGTGTGAGATTTGGGGCTTGTTTCCGCATCTGAATCCTGGCTAATGTAAGTATCATCCTAGCTTCTGCCAGGGGTTCTAACTTGTCAGTTTTGTAAAGACTAACAATCCATGGTTTTCTACACTGCAAAATATCTAAGGCCCAGCAACGTGCCGTGCTAAGCAATCCATCTGCTGGAGCTATGGCATCCACAAGGCACAAGCTTTGAGCCACCTTCCCGCTCACTCGCTTTGACATCTGGAAAGAGAGGAGTAGCCAAACCACTTGACGTAAATAAGGAAGGGCCACAGTAACATATCTGGCACTAAGAAATGAAGACCTACCAGCATCATCTCAAGAGCCTTAGGAAGCCCCACAAGCCGTGGACACCGTTGTGTTCCTGAGGCAAGTCACATACTAAATCATATAATGGTAAAGACCAATAAAGATAACTTCTTAATGTGGCCCTCACAAGCGGGCGAATCATAGAAAGGTATACATACTGATACAGGAAAAACATAGACAAGGCAAATATCAATGGCAGCCTTGTAGGGACCTCTAATATCGATAAAAAATTTCTTTGGCTTTTTAGAGAACACCTGGGGTTTGCCTTCTCAGCACCTTAAAGCAACGAAGACATTTATGCTTCACAATGGACAATGCTCCCATGTACCAGTAAGTCCATAGAATCACAGTGGTCAGGTCACTCTAGGCACTTAAATGCTCAAGAAAGAATCTGTGATGTTCAGATGCATGAAAATTCACCGTACAACATTCTGAAGCATTTTAGGCATAAACTCTCATTGAGCTCATATGCAATCAAGATGGTCCATTAGAGGAAAATCTGCTCCTCAAGCACTTATTACCTAAAATCTTCTCTTAGAAATATACAATATGCTGCATATTAAGCAACAAAAACATATCTGCGATATACATGACATCTAAACAATGGATTCTACATTACCTCCAAGTCCAGGAATGATTCCATACTGAAGTTCAGGCAGACCTAGTTGTGCATTAGAAGTCGCTACGCGGGCGTGGCAGGCCTGAATAGGTGAGAGACGTAATGTTATATTCAGGAAAACAATTTGAAAAGTACAAATTTTGCCTGACATAACTGTAACACAGACCAGAGCAATTTCTAATCCACCACCAAATGCAGGGCCATCAATTGCAGCTGCTAGAGGCTTTCTTGCAGCTAAGACATTATCCCATGTTAAAGGTGAAGATAAATCTGGTGAAGTATGAGGAGGAGCGCCTGACAAAGATTGGTATACCTTCCAAAGTGTCGGCGACAAATTGTACCGACATAAAACCAAGCTCTTTTTGATCTGCAGCGCCACAGCACATACAGAATTCAGAAAAAAGTTTTAATAAATGTGTTAAATTTATTAATCTTACCCTTTCTCTCTTGACTTCCACCAAAAGCTGTCACGTCAAAGCCTGCTGAAAACTTGCCATTTGCTCCTGTCCAGTCAACTTGCCATGTTAGCTTTACAACTTCATTGTCATCTATTCCTGTGACAATATAAAGGTGCAACCTCCTTGTGTTTACCAATTATAACAAGGGCTTTGGCGTCATCCATTTCCATAGCTTCCTGAATGCTCTCATTTAAGCTGAGCAGAGTTCTCAGACTTGGACCACAAGGGGATACAGCACCACAAGGAGATGAATGTGTTTTGCATTTGCTGTTGGACTACACATCTTAAAGAGCAAGCGATGCAAAGAAGAACTGACTGATGGAGATTGGGTTTCTGGACAAATTATGCAAATTGAAAACATTGATGGGAATATGCATGAATCAATCTCAAAATTGCATTAATTAATCTAAACCTGGGAATAATATATCAAAAAAGCAGCATACTGATGAAGTCTTGGCAATCAATAGTCACAAACAAACATTCCGCTAAATTAGTTAACAATCACTTTCGAATCTTACATCTTTTGTGTCACACCACAAACCAATCTAGTAATCTACCATATGCTTATCTGAACTAGACAAGGCATGTAAGGTTGTATTACCTCCATTTATTTCAGGGTTATTACAAAGCGCCAAAGCATAAAGAATTCTTTAAATGAGTGTGAACTAGGGGTGCAAATATCCCATAGTGCCACAAAGTATATCACGTAAACGTTTATGTGGCTACATGGGCCTTGTCAAGAGTGTGATTCTCCTCAGCCACTCTACAGATTCCAATAGTTGCGTGATCCTAAAGAAGGGCTAATGGAGAAACTAAATGAGCCTAGTGCAGTTCAAGAAATTGGGAACAAAACCTGACCATGGCCAGTTTGGTAAGTTCAATTCCGAGCAAGGCTCCATGTAATGAGGGCAATACTAGCCCAAATCACTACCAACCAAGCCGGACAGAGAGAAAGATACAAAGAAAGACAATCAAGGGAAATTTTCGAACAACTGGAAAGAACTAAGAGCCTGGGAGATGGATACCATCATATGTGAGCAAATTGAGAGGAGGGTTAATGATGGCGATGACGCCAACACCGTCGGCTCCCACCTCCAAGACAGTACTGCCCTTCATCTTCTTGCCGTAATTTGCTAGCTTTCCTCTGATCGACTTTTCAGTTTCAAGAACCAACTAATGACTATAGTCGCTCTTCTTCTGTAAAGGGGCTTTGTTGGAAGTGAACAGTCAACCCCTGTTCTTTGTCCGAGTGCGGGAGTGATGACAACCAAGTTAGTTCAATTTGCTACTAAAGCAATTATAAGATTCATAACTATTCTCAAAACAATACATGTCTAAAGCAGGGTACAACTTGAATGCGTTAGATAGGTTAATGTTTAATCAACTCAAAGAAATTGATGTACTTTAAAAGCCCAACCAAAGATTAAATAAATTAAGTTGAGTTGGGTTGGTTGAGTGGGCTTTTTTGGGTTTGAATGGTTGATCAAAATAAAATTAATTTATTTTTATTTAAATAAAAAGTGGAATGGTGATGGTTGCCCGCGGCAACAGTAGCTGCTCAAGGCGGCGGCGGCGGCCGACCGCCAACTGTAGTAACAGTTGGTGACATTAGTGGCTGGCGACGGTAGTTGGTGGCTGTGGTGACTGCTAACAGTGGCTACAACGGCAATAGTAGTGGCAGTGGCTGCCGGCTATGACAGCAAACAGAGTTGGCGACTGTGGTTGCACAAGGTGGTTAAAAAATGTGACTTTTTACTAAATGGGTTTTTAAAGCCCAATCCAAATAACTTGCTATTATATGAGTTCGGCCCATCTTAACCCATCTTATAATTAGGTGGATTTGGTTGGATACAAATTCAAAAAAAATTTGGGTTGAGTTGGTTAAATCCATGAACCTCAACTCAAAATCATAAAGACTTCTGATTTTGAGCAAATAAAGCTTTCTCGTGTTATACTTTGTTACTTTTTATGAATACAACTTCAAGGTGCCTCATTGTTTCAAAAACTAACTTTCGGATACAAGCATAGCTCTGAATCATTTAAACTTGTGGAGTAACTCTTTGTATATTTCTTAAATTTGCATGTATGACTCACTAAGTCTTTTTTTCTTTTTTGGTACCAAATAAGTTATTCCGTCTATTTTTTGAACGAAAGACGTTAAACAAGTTTCATTTCGTCAAAAGACAAGGATAAGACCGAAACTCGTAAAATATAACGAATCATCACCACCAATCATCACTCACTAAATACATCACCACCAGATCGCGATCACCCCCGCCAAAACCGTCACCACTGTCACCACACCCACCAAAACCATGCTCTCCCATGACACCCCCCCCCCCAACCCCAAACCCACACCTAAACCTGACCACCACCACTAGACCGAGCAAAAAACTACCCAGACCCCATGAAAAAACCCAAGTAGGGACATAAAAAAATCAGGACCCTTACAATTTTACCTGCATACGAATTAGCCCGTAAATCCCGGTTTGTTGCGCCTAAGTGTGCTATACTTGGGTTTACTTGTTTGTTTAAATTCTTTTCTACATCTTAGGTTAGGGTTTATCAGGTATCATTTCTCTCCATTATCTTATTTGTGTCGCCACTCTTTATCCACTCTCTATAGATCTCTCACTAATAATCACATATTTGTTTGTCGAAAGTCACGATCAGTCAATCACACTCAATCCTTCAAGTCCACAAAACGTAACACCGTGGACGATGGAGCTAAGAGGATCAACACTTGGTTTGGAAGCGAAGTTGAAGGGATTAGAACATCGAATTTATGTTTAGGTTTACTTGTTTACCTTTTGATTGTTGGGATTGACTATGTTATAGTGAAGAAAAACTTGTTTACCTTTTGATTGTTGGGATTGACTATGTTATAGTGAAGAAAAAGAAGGAAGAAGAAACTATGCCTAAATACCAAAATGAATAAATAGATACAATTTATTACAAAAAGTATAATTTGACCCTTTTACTCGCAGGTTTACCTAAACCGTCTGAGTAAGATATGGGTACAAAAAACAGCTACTAGAAAAAATTGGGTAGATTTTACACGTATCTGTTTTATTCGTATCCGTATGGGTATCACCTGTATCCGATGAGTTGACCCGTTGCCAAGTCTAACTACCACCATATTCATCACCATCCACACCACAACAAAAGCATGATCGCCAATGACTATCACTAATCCATCACCATATGCAATCGCCACCACCAAACGCATCGTCATCCTTTACCACTGTCGCCAAATCCATCACGACCTTGACCACCACACACCTACCTTGTGTTCGTCCTCTCCACTCTAAAAAAACAAGCTCCCAACTCTCCCCTATTTTAACAATCACGACCACACATACCTCTCATACTTGCCCAAGTCCACCACTGAACCAACCACTGCCGCCAACGAATCTCCACTACCACAAACATCACCACCACAAAATCCAACACAAACACTACTAGATTCACAGCCCCAACTTTTCTGCTGCTTACTCTACCTTTGCCCCCTTTTAAGTTCTATCGCTCTCACAAGCTCAGCTCAATAGCTGGCAGGACCTCTCCAACAGCCTGATCTGAAACAATCCTACCCTTTATGCCTTAAACTTCATCAACAATGAATCCTTAGGCGATATTTGATCTAAAATTATTATTTTTTGTGGGTTTTTGGTCGATTGCGTTGACGGTCGTTGTACGTGGAGGTTGATAATTGGGTTGGCATTTTTGTGGTAGGTTGGAATGTTTGTTCTTGGTGTCGGTGTTGGTGCTCGATATGGCTATGTGGTGGTGGTAGTGATGGTTGGTGGCAGTGACAAGTCGTGATAGGTGATGGCTGCTGGTGGTGACGAGACTGGAGAACAAGTGAAGGGGGAGACAGGATGGTAAGGGAAAAGTGATTTTTGATTCGGGATAAGTTTCTTTTTACGAGCAATCTTCCATTCTTGTGTCTGTCCCTTAGTCATTTTGAACATGTTTGACGCCTTCCGTCCAAAAAAAAAATGAATGGAAGGTTTTACATGACACAAAATTTTACCACGTAAATTATTATTTTCAAAAAAAGAGAATGGGTTAGAAATGTAAACGTAAAAAGCATACAGAACATTACTCTCAACATATTCTAATATTCTTTTTTTAGCATTAGTTGGGCAGGCCCAAACCGAGTCCAAAACCCATTTTAGAGTTTGTGCTGGGTTTTGGACAATGAAATATTCGATTAAAAGCTCAAACCTGATTCCCTTGGTTGAATTTGGGCCAAGGGATGTTTAAGCCCAACCCCGAACGGCTCCAAGCCAGGCCAGAATCCATTCGGGAACCCGACCACCGTAAAATGGCTGTGCAAAGGTTTTCAGTAGGCGCGACGGAGCAGCAACAGCCACCGCCACAATGGTACATTCACATACGAACCTCTCAACCTTTCGGAGAGCATTTCTATATCGTCCCTCCCTCTAAAGTAACAACGTGGAATTACAGAGTATCGATCTTAAAGGCGGTGGTAAGAGCAAGAAGACAAAACGAACCGCTCCCAAATCCGATGATATTTACCTTAAGCTCCGCGTTAAGGTATGTGTATTTACTTAAGTTGCAATACCCAGCTTCCTATTTGCATATGGCTAATGTGTGTTTTGCAATCAGCTCTACCGGATCAGCTCTACCGGTTTCTAGTGAGGAGGACTGGGAGCAAGTTTAATGATGTGATACTGAAGAGGCTGTTCATGAGCAAGATCAACAAGCCTCCGCTCTATCTCTCTCCCGCGTTGATTCGACCTATGCCTCGAAAGGTATTTTACTTCTACCGATTGTTCCCAATCATGCTCACTTCTAGTGAAAATGATATCGGAGAAATAGAAAAAGAAGAGTACGGAAAGACAGATGTGCCAGATGAATTGGAAGCTCTCAATGAGAAGTGGGACTGATTGAGGGCCACACTAACTTATTGGCAGCGACTTGTTAACGCGAATGGGTTTTTTGTTCTTCTGTTTTTCTCCCATGGTCTGTTAGGACTTCTGAAAGTTTCAGAAAAGGAAATTCAATTGGTGCAGAGTTAAGAACACATGGTTTGTTTATGTATGGTGCAGGTGCTTCTTAGAGGCCCCAAGAATTCTCGCGAAGCAGCGAGGCATTGCGGTAAAGCTCCTAGAGTGCCGCATAGCCACACCAAACCTTATGTGCGATCAAAGGGAAGGAGTGAAGGACATTCGAAAAGGCCAGGCGCAGACAGAGACTTTTTGCAAAGCAGATTTCCACCTGTTTACGGTGATGGTCCCTCTTGCGTCAGAACGTTAGTGTTATCAATTGCATTTGTCATTTGCATATCCGGGTTTTCTTGTGGAAACATGGTTGTTGAAGCATGAAATTAGCCTGCTGTCAGTGCTCGCTCTTTGAAAGAAGAAAAAGAAGATTTTTAAAAATTTGTACAACAAGGTATGAGGACCACAATTGTAATTTACACTTGCTAATAGATGTAATCCAAGGAATGAACTACTGCTTTACCTCATTGAATCTTCCAAAATTATGTGAGACTTTGATGAAATAAGAAGATTTCGCGTTGCACCCATTTGAGAATTGTCAACTGTTTTGTGTCAGTAGTTAAGGAAAAAAGCTGTGGTGTAGCCTGAAGTTGGGTGTCAATGGACTCGGTTTTCCAATATATCATCGGAACTCTGGGGAACTGTTTCTTTGTGACTTGTTTTCTTTCTGTTTTAATAATGATGAAGAAAGGGAAGAGGGAGGGTAAGATTGAAAAGCTGCTGCTCTAAGCAAAAGGATATAAAACGAAGGAATTGCCGTCCATCGGTTCAGGTGCGTGCGTGCGCCACCCTCAGTTCCGTCTCAAAAACTCTCTTTGCGTTTTCAAATTGTTGATGTCATGCTACACGTCTGCTGTGAAATGATATTTTTAATGATTTTTTCGTTTACGAAGAGTCAGGTTTCGTGGAAAATCGCGTTTCGACAATTGAAAATGGCTCCACGTTTCTTTGAATTATTATATATATGCGTAATCACGAGTTCAATTTGTTAACGTAACTCCAAGCAATTATCGAGGCAACTCTTCAAGAGATTCATAGAGTTGTTAGGACGATTACAAAAATATTGTGGGTATCAGCTTACATGATTCGTCGTGTAGATGGCTGCGATAAAATAGAAGGAGGGAAGAATGTCTTTGTTAATCCGATAGCTATTAACTTTGAAGTTTATAAAATCTTTTGTAGCGCACTCTGTCTTTGTGTTTGTAACTTTATCTTGTTATTTTTTGATTAATAAAGTTCTTACATTTGATTTAAAAGAATAAGTACCTAAATATCTTACTTCATAGTGCTTTGGTTGGTAGTTTATCATGATATTTAGCACTTTAATGGTATTGCAACGTCTTCCAGTTTTACTCAACCTCAATTAATTAAGGATCAATACCATCTTTAGATTTTGAATACGAGAATGTTGTTTCTTGCTATTCAAGGGACAGGCCCAAGCGCAAAGTCAACCTTAGTCAACTCCGAGTTAAGGATTAATCCTACTTTGACGAAATTACAAACTATTTTGCCTTACCATTCAAGGAACATACCTAAGCGAAAACCGTCGGTCATTATTCTATTAGCGTTTCTTTTGCTCTAGTAGCTAAGCATCGAAGAATTGCCCCTTAAAAATCCTACCCGCAGTCGCTCCTGTTCTCTTTCGTAACCCTTTAGTTTCAACTGTAATTTCTAATCTATAATTTAATAACAACTTACTCAAAACCTTTGTTTTAGTTGTTGCATCAAGTTTGAGTTGATCTTTTATGTTTGGATATGTACTTCGTCCTTGTAGAAAACAAAAATTTGGGTAACTGTAAACAAGATATACAAACAATACAACTTAATTAAATGACTAAGTCGAGAATATGAAATCACGTACATGTTATTGGGATGAGCATCTATCCTCTCAAACACCGCTACAACAAAGTGCCCCGAAGCAATCAGCGTTATAGTTTTTGTAATCAATTCATGAGCGCTATTTTTATGTAAGGAGAGAGTAAGAGACTGTTTTCACTTTTTTATATGCTATTATATCTCTTGTGGATAACAAAAGACTAATAAACTTAACAACAAAACAATTAATGGATAATGGCCTTCTCATTATATTAAATGTTTGTTGTTGGTTAGATACAACTAAAATTTTGTAATATATATATATATATATATATATATATATATATATATATATATATATATATATATATATATAAGAGCTGATCCGTTGATAGCGTTAGTAAAATAGGATAAGTTGCAAACGCGATTTGGCCGTCCACGGGCGATCTGTGGACGGTCCAGATCTTTTTTTTACGTTTTTTAAAGTCCGTCTGCTACATAATGTAGCGGACGAATTTTTGATAAAAATACCCTTCAGCTCCGTTGATCTTTTATGTTTGGATATGTACTTCGTCCAGATCTATTTTTTTTTTTTCTCTTTCACTGTCCTTTCTCTCGTTGTCCTTCTGACATCTCTCTCTTTTCTCTCACTGTCCTTTGTTTTTCTTTCGCTTCTCTCTCTCTCTCTCTCTCTCTCTCTCGTTTCTCTCACTGTCCTCATTTTCCTGTTCTTCCTCAACCGCAGCAACAGAGGATGAAGAAGAAGTGGAGGTTCAGTTTCCTTCTCTGCTTTGACAGAGAAACCGAATAGAGAAAGGACAAAATTTCCGCACAACATTCCAGGGACCCAAGTAATCAATTTTCGTATTTATAGACAACTAGGCAACAACTCCAATTTTCGGATGTAAAATGGAAGGTAGGGAGTGCAGATTTGTGCGGTGTTGGTTTATGTAATTGTGGAGTGCATGACCACTGCCTCACGGCAGTGGGAGTGGAGAGGGGGAGTGTTGGTTGTGTGCATGTGTGGTGTGTGGATACATGGTAATACATGAGTAGAATGAAATGGGTATGAAGAGTGCAGTGTGTTTATATATAAATGTGTATATGTGTAAATGAAAGAAGAAGAGGGGGACCCACTGCCTCACGACAGTGGGCGTGTAAAGTGATATAAGTACCTCTGGGTGGGTATTGAGGAAGAAGGAGAGAGAGAAAAGGAAAAGAAAGAACAGTGAGAGAAAAGAGAGAGAGATGTCAGAACAATGAGAGAAGGGACAGTGAAAGAGAAAAAAAAAGTAGTCTGTCTGCTCGTCCGCTACATAATGTAGCGGACGGAGCTGAAGGGTATTTTTGTCAAAAATTCGTCCGCTACATTATATAGCGGACGGATTTAAAAAAAACGTAAAAAAAAGATCTGAACCGTCCACAGATCGCCCGTGGACGGCCAGATCGCGTTTGCAACTTATCATATTTTGTTAACGCTATTAACGGATCAGCTATATATATATATATATATATATATATATATATATATATATATATATAGAATCATAAACTAGGCTGAAAACCCGGATTTCCTCGTATTCACATATGAAAAGACCGGCGAGTCCTTCTGTGCCATCGGATGAACACCGACATCGTCACTGCACTTGACTCCCCGATAAAACTTAAAAGCACCACCGTGAGCGACTCGTATCGTAAGCTTTGAACACTCAGAAAATTTGCAGCTCTTAAACAAAGAACAAGATACATGGAGAAGATACAGCACAGGAACATATTCGTAAACGGAATCAACATGCACGTGGCCGAGATAGGCCAGGGCCCGGCGATCCTCTTCCTCCACGGCTTCCCCGAGCTATGGTACTCGTGGCGCCACCAGATGCTCAGCCTCTCGTCCCTCGGCTACCGCGCCGTCGCCCCCGACCTCCGCGGCTTCGGCGACACCGACGCCCAGCCCTCCCCGGCCAGCTACACCGCCTTCCATATTGTGGGAGACCTCGTTGCCCTCCTCTCCGCCCTGGGCCTGGATAAGGTCTTCCTAGTGGGCCACGACTGGGGGGCCGTTATGGCCTGGTACTTTTGCTTGCTCCGGCCCGACCTCGTCAAGGCCCTGGTCAACTTGAGCGTTGTTTTCAGCCCGAGAAACCCTAAGAGGAAGCCCGTTCCTGCTATGCGCCATCTCTTTGGCGATGATTACTACATCTGTCGGTTTCAGGTACCTTTCCTTTGATCTGTTGAACGGCCCAATCCATTTATTGCGGTGATACTTGATGAATTCATTTGATTGTTGGGCCAAGGGTGTCGGATTATAGTTCAATTAATGTGTTATTCATTAATGGTGAATAAGATCTAT
This sequence comes from Escallonia herrerae, assembly GCA_033070095.1. Taxonomy (NCBI): domain Eukaryota; kingdom Viridiplantae; phylum Streptophyta; class Magnoliopsida; order Escalloniales; family Escalloniaceae; genus Escallonia; species Escallonia herrerae. The sequence goes on from JAVXUP010002875.1 coordinate 19,886, forward strand.
CGTTTAGCTTGCATCATTATCGCTTTTTGAATGCACAATAGTACAATTTCTTGATCAGCTAGTACTAAATTTTGGCAATATCTCCTCTACAAATAGTTTGGACTGAAGATCGCTCCAATTATAGACGCTTTGGGTTTTGTTGGTTTGAACTGTATTTCCGATTTATGTGGAGGGCTGATAACATGTTTGATGGTTGCTTTGACATATAGTTTTCTGTTAGGTAGATTGGATGGATTTAACCTAGAATTTACGTGGAGGGACCATTTACGGGATTGCACCACATGATGTCAAATTTACGGTTGGAAAGTTTGCCTTCTAATTTCAGTTGCGTAGCTTCTGGTGTTAGCTTGCAGCTAGCCATCATAAATTGAATCCTTGAAACTGGGGTAGGTTAGCTTTGTGGCTCAACTGTGCTTAACCTATATTTAGAGGGTGGTCATCGCGCATCTAAGTATACAATTAGGTTCTGGTGAGACTTAGCACTGTAGTTTAGTTTGGATGCGGCGGAGCTTTAAGAAGGGCCTGGACTTACCTAATTCTGGAAGAGTAGTTGCTCTTTTTTCATGTTTTGCTTTTGAATATGATATTAAGTTATGTAATCTCTGCAAACATGCTTTTGGGCGAAACAGGCATGGGACATTCTCACCTTTAATTGGGAACTTATTCAAGCATAGCTACTGATCTTAAACTGTTAAGAAAGTCAAGTTGGAAGCCAATTAATTAGGATGTGCTAATTTTTTCATTTTTTAAGAACTCAAGGATTTCTGGTTGTTGTGAGTGCAAGGAGCGACTAAATTTTCTGCTCTTAGGTACTGGCTAGGTATGCCTTGTGTCTTAAATTACTATCTCAAAGAATTTGCTAAATTCCTATGCAGGAGCCTGGAGAAGCAGAAGAGGAGTTTTCTCGTGTTGATACCAAAAGACTAATAACAAAATTTCTAACATCTCGGAGTCCCGGCCTTTTCCGTGTACCAAAACAAGTAGGTTTTGGGTGCAACCCTAATTCTCCGCTAACGCTCCCTTCTTGGTTATCAGAAGAAGATGTCACTTACTATGCCAGCAAATTTCACCAAAAAGGCTTCACTGGTGGACTTAACTACTATCGAGCTTTGGACCTGTAGGTTTGCCTCGATATTTTCTCAAACCGCTTGAAAAATATTCCTCAGCTCTTTAGTGATACTTTAGTTAATTATTCAGCTTGTTTTTAATTCACTGCTAAACTTAGCGTAACTGTTAAATTTAGCGTGATTGTTCTTATTGAACTGTGTGCCTAGATTTCCTTTTGATGATATAGACTAGCATATAAGGCAGTAGCAGCAGAATTTATGACTCTTGTGAGTGAGGAAATATGAGCCATCGGTTTTTTATATCCGCTTCATGTGAAACCCGGGCTGCGTGAGAAAATTAATTCTGAAATTAATGATCATAGTCAGTCATGGGAAATATGTTGCCTCTTGGTGAGCATTGACACACGTATTAGGCCACTTCATTGTGACTTGAAGGCTACTGTCTCACTAACACCAAAATAGCCTCTCTGCCATAAAAGCAGGGGTAGGGCTGCCCTAAACTATTGCTTCTTCGACTTTTGAAGGAATTGCATGTGGTATAAATTAAAGCATGTCAACTTTTTCTTTTACCCTAATGCAGAAATTGGGAACTTACAGCACCCTGAACTGGTGTGCAAATAAAGGTGCCAGTTAAGTTTATTGTGGGCGACGTGGACCTGACCTACAATACCCCGGGTGTCAAGGATTACATGCGCAAGGGGGGCTTCAAAAGAGATGTGCCATTTTTGCAGGACGTAGTTATAATGGAGGGAGTAGCTCACTTTATTAACCAAGAGAAACCGGATGAAGTCAGCAGGCACATATATGACTTCATCCAGAAGTTTTAATTTGTATTCGACTCAAGTCATGCTTTTCTCCTGTTAAATAGCCTACGGTAATTTACATGGTATGAATGATATTGGTCCTGTAAAGAGTGGTGAAGTTTGAAATAGTTTAATCGTTGTTCACCATGTAATGCATTATACCAAAGGTGTACGGTTATGCAGTTCTCTAAAACTATTACGAAATGATAGTGCAGTATCAGTTATCAGTTTCACTTTGCAATATGTTGTGGCTTTATTTGCATAGTTTTTTGCGTTGAAATTATTCTGTACTATCTTGACTCGGCATATTCTTGGTACACTTTTATGCGTGTACACGGCATTTTTGTTCACTTTGTTGGTACACTTTTATGGCTTACAGATCATTTTTGTTCACTTTGTTGTTGTCCTTGTTCAAGTCAGTTTATCCAATGCTCTAAGGCGGTTCAGTTAGTTGGCTTTCTTCGTGAGTCTGGGAATTGTGTGTGTGTTGTTATTTGCTTTGTCTAATATTTAATGAAGTTTCTTGCTTTTAACGAAAAAATTGTTACCTTTGAGTATGCGGGTTTTATAGAAGAATGGTATCTAATGTTGAACGAGATCATGTCTACGCCAATTGTCGTATATATGAACCCACGTGATTTTCTAATGTATAGCTAGAAAGTGGTGAAGGTGTGTACCAAAAAGAGATATTTACTTAACGTTGCCATTTGAATACTGGAATTAAGCAAAAAGGTGCAATAGAAACTTTTAACTCGATTGTTACTAGGAAGCCCTTTGCGCGAATCTTTGTACGTGGATAGATTCGACTGCTATAGGCTTGAGGCTGTTTGTTCGTCAGTTCTCCAGAACCAATGTAAAACATGTCACAAGGGTCATTTTAGAGATGGTGTACTTTGTTTTTTCAAATTGGTTGATGAGTACAAGGGGTGACCTCAGTTCTTTTTCTGGTAAAATGTCCTTTATTCCATTAAAAGCTCAAAAACAACCCATAAATTCCTCCCCCAATCAGCTAAACTATAGCATCCACCTCTGCATTCTATCCCTCCATTACAACTTAATAATGTTCCTTCTCATTTAAACCCTTTCTACATTAGCACACAGGGATGATAGTTCCAATTTCTGCATAGTTCTTTGTTGAGCTCCGTAGCTGCTGCCTTCCTCCAGCTGAGTGCTCTATACTTGAGCCATACCTCAATCTTTGCCATTACTCCATCCTTCTCTGTGCTCTGCTCCGTAAAAGTCCTCAAATTTCTTTCCTCCCATATACTATATAGAGTAACAGCAAGAGCTAATTTGCTTAGTTTTGCACGAAAGCTCTTCTCTCTGAATCTGATAATTGCAAATTGAAGGAGCATAGTCCAGGTTGTGAAGCACTGTGATATTTGCAATTTCTGTAGGGTGTTCATCCATACAGACTGAGTAAAGGGGCAAGCCATGAATAGATGCTCCATTGTTTCCTTTTGCTGAGCACACCGACTGCATGTGTCATCAGTAATAACATTCCAAGCTTTTAGTTTATCCTTTGTTCTCATTTTCCTTCTACGGGCCATCCATAAGATCATTGCACATTTAGGGATATTTTCAGAAAACCATCTAATCTTCCACCATGGGGCAGTATTGCCTTTCTGTCTCAATTCATTCCAAGCTGTTTGGATGCTGAATTCTCCATTTGGACTCAATTTCCATCTTAACTTCTCAGGATCATTATTCAAGAAAATGCCCCTGATTTGAGAGTTCAATATGCTTAATCCCTGTGATCTGACTGTTATGTTCCAGGCCCCAAACTGAAAAGCTTCGTTTACCTATAGGTCTATAGTGCTTGCAGCATCATAGACAATTCTAGGTCCAAATTGCTGGACAATTGGACCTTGAGGCAACCAATTGTCTAGCCAAAACCAAGTTTCATTTCCCTTTCCAATTCTGTATATCACCCAGTTTTGCATAATACACCTAAGTTTCAGTAGTTTGCACCATGTCTAAGAAAGATCTGTAGGTCAGTTGGACGCTGAGCAATAATACAAACGGCCGGAAAGGTTATCAAAATAATTATTATTCAAAATCAGATCTCTTATTGACAACGACAATGATCTTGCGTGACATTTTTGACTCAATACCATTGGCCAATGGCTCCTTATGGTTGGTGTTGGATGCCATCAAACTAATTCGGATTCATTTACAAATTAAAACTGCTTGATGAAGTCGTAAATGTGAGCGCTGACTTCTTCAGGCTTTTCTTGGTTGATAAAGTGACCAACTCCTTCCATCACCACCACTTCTTCCAGCTTGGGTACCATTTGCTTGAAGCCACCGCCGTGTATATATTCCTGGACACCTGGGAAATGATAGGTCAAGTCGAGGTCACCCACTATAAACTTGACTGGCACTTGTATCTGTGATCCACTCCATGGCGCTGTGAGCTCCCAATTACTGCGAGTTCAGAAAGGATTAGCCAATATCCTTCTAGTTACTAATGCTGTAATATGAACCATAGAGCTCGAACTTGCCCGTTCCAAGGCTCGATTCGAGATTGGATTTTGCGATGAACTCGGCTCTTTTAACTTCTAAGTTTGACAAGGTAAACGAACCAGGCTATACCAAACTTGAGCTTGGCTCAAGAAGTTTAAAAATATCTAAAGACTAATTTGGGGTTTGCTTTCGCTTCCAAGAAGTGACTAGATTGCACAAATGTGCTTTTTAGTTCTAAAATGCACAAGAAATTTATCGCACTATATTTCCACTTCAAAAGTGTGTTCATGGCTTTTAAACACAACTAAACCGATTAAGTGGAATTCTAACGTTTCACGAGGAATCAGAGTTTAATACGTATTTTTGCATCATAACTTTATCATCCAAGGCTGATAAAATACAAAAGAGAAAACAACGAATGGTTGATGAACAAGCAAATTGTGGCAAACTTACAGGTCCATAGCTCGGTAGTAGTTCAGCCCTCCGGTGAATCCTTTCTGGTCAAATTTGTTAACAAAGTAAGCGAGATCCTCCTCCATCAGCCACGAAGGCAATGTAGCCGAAGCTTCTAAATGTTTGGCAAAACCATTTCCTTTGGGCATGAGAGGAGGAACTGGATCCCTAGTCGATAGAAATGCCCTCATTACTTTTGCAGTACCCACACGACCAAACTCCTCTTCTATCCCAGCATCCTACATACATTTGTTTGTAAGCTAACAGTACTCCGTAATAAAGAAGATTGTTTACTGAATCGTAGGATGTAATAAAGATGATTGTTCACTGAATCTTGGGATGTAAGAGATCCTTTGACCACCTTGGTCTGAGATCGTATAGCGACCGAAGTCCGAAGAAAAGGGACCGGTGAAGTGAAGTTTACTGACAATTTTTAAGGGAGTTGATGAACAAAAGGTACCTGAAACCTGCACATGTAGAAATCATCGCCAATCATAGTTCGCATGGTCTCTACGGGCTTCATTGAAGGATGTCTGGGCTGGAACACAACGCTCATGTTAACCAAGGCCTTGATCCGGTCGGGCCTGAGTAAGCAGAAAAACCACGAGATTATCGCCCCCCAGTCATGACCCACCAGGAACACCTTATCCAGCCCCAGCGCATCGAGGAGGCCCACCAGGTCTCCGACGACGTGGAACGCCGTGTAGCTGGTGTGCGACGGCGGGGCGTCCGTGTCACCATAGCCCCGGAGGTCGGGGGCGACGGCACGGTAGCCGAGGGAGGATAGAGATAGCATCTGGTGGCGCCAAGTGTACCACATCTCCGGGAAGCCGTGAACAAAGAGCACGGCCGGGCCTTCGCCTATCTCTGCTACGTGCATGTTGATGCCATTCACGTTTACAGATTTATGCTCTATCTTCTCCATCACACCGTTGCCTTTTCCTTCTTGCTCAACACTAGCAGGAGTCTGCCCTACAATTGTGCAACCATGGCTGGTATATGTACAGGAGAGTGGCAAGGCAATGGAAGAAGTGAAAAGGACACCCAGATAGGGACCAAAATCCAACTTCTGTGAACCAATAACAGGGAAAACCTTTGAAATTTAATATTTTGGTAGTCCGCGTGTAGTTTGAGGTAGGCTGGAGCTAACCATAACGTTCTCTATGAGCTCGATGATTGTACCGAACAAAGAATACTGCAACGGTCATTAGTGAATGTCGCACCTTCGTTTTGTTGAAGCCACGTTCAAAAAGATGCCAACCCCCCCCCCCCCCTCCTCCCCCTCCAATATTTGTTGAAGAACAAATTTTGGCTCCTAGTCATAGGAATCTTCCTTCAACCCTATGTATAGTGACAATTAATAGTCACTAAATATTTTTAGTGACTTTTTTCATAACACTGTCCACAACTTTACATAGCACCAACAAAAGGCTGAATAAGGTAGATTTTATGTTAGAATAAGGTAAATTCGAAAATGAAAAAGAAGACGGTACACGAGGAGAGGAAAAACGATGATACTGAGAAACGGAGCTTGGAATAGGCTTATAATAACAACTTTGGCTCTGTTCGGTAATCTTTTTGTTTTTTGTTTTTTCTCCAATTTTATAAACTAGAGAAAAAAACAGGTTTGACATAGTTTTTTTCGTTTTTTTCCCCTTCAATTTTGAAAATCAGTTTTAAAATAGAATTTTTTTTGAAAAATTCAATTTAGGAGTTTTGGGTTTTCAGTTTTGATTTTTATTTTGAACCACCACTACCCGCCCACCGGTGTCAAGCAGTGCCGGCAGCCATCGCCACTGCTTGTCGCCTGCCACCACCGCAAACCACCACCAAAGAAAAAATTTAAAATAAAAACTAGGTAATTAAACACCCAAAAGAAAAAAACTCAAAATAAAAATTGAATAATCAAATATCCATTTATTTTTGTAAAAAAATAAAAACTAAACTGATTTTAGTTTTTGTTTTTTTTAAAACACAAAACTAAAATTGAAAGTAATTTCAAACGCTACTTTTGTGAATGTCAACAATTTTGTCCAAGCCGTACGCGTTAAGAGGCAGTGGATTTCAATTAAATGACCATCTCCGCCAAGGACGTGAAGTGAGACTCTTTCAAAACAAAAGAGATGAAAAGAATTGTGATGTTTTTGTTGAATTTCGTTTCTCTACATTGCCGTTTGACAAAGTTTTTTTATTTTTAACTATTTGTTCAGTTTTAAAATTTAATAAAAAACTGTAGATGTTTAATGGATAATTTGAAAAAAAATTCCCCGGCCGGGCTCTTTCAAACTATTATCAACTTGGGTTTGCTTTTGAAAATTCGTACTTGAAGCTGCTGAGGTTGTATGACATAATCGAGCAAATACACTACAAATCAAGCCTGAGCTCCTATCGCCAGGTGCTGTCATTGAATGAAGGAGGGTGTTTTGGATTTCTAATGTTAGTTTTTCTTTTGACATCCAGCATTCAAGATTTATTATGCAATTCCTAATCCACATTTTCACAAAGCCCAATCTTCAGTCCAATATCTCCATCAATACCACTAACCATCGCCTCCCCTCCAACACCAAAAAACCTGCTATCACGGTGGTCACCGCCAAATACGACCCACTTCCACCAACATGTCAACAACAAACTTGATTTGAAACCGTCATCGCCACCCCACCGGCTCGCTACAGACGCAGATGCTTCTACTAACCAGGAGCTCTTCAACTGCAATGTTCAGAGTGCTCGCATATCTGCACAAGCTTAGATCTTCGGTCAGCCTCATTTGTTTTTTTGTTCTCGCTCATCAGTATGGATGATGATACAACAACGGCAGGAGTTGTACGGGACAATGCCCCGAGTAGGAGCTATGCCTTCGGTGGCTACCGACAATGGCTGCACCCACATTATTATTAGGTGGGTTCGGTTGGGTAAAACTTCAAAAAAAAAAAAAAAATTGGGTTGGGTTAGTTAAACCCATAAAGCTCAACATGAAGCTCAACTTAAAGTCGTAAAGACTTCTGATTTTGAGCAAATAAAGCTTTCTCATGTAATATTTTGTTACTTTTTATGAATACAACTTGAATATGCCTCGTTATTTAGAAAACTCACTTTCGGATATAAGCATAACTTTGAATCATTTACCATGTGGAGTAATTCTTTGTATATTTCTTAAGTTTGCATGTATGACCCATTAAGTCTTTTTTCTTTTTTGGTACCAAATAAACTATTCTGTCTAATTTTTGGATGAAAAACGTTAAACGGGTTTGATTTTATCAGAAGACAGGGATAAGATTAAAAAATTACTTGTAAGATGTAACCTATCATCACTCACCGAACACATCACCACCCACCCGCGATCACCCCGCCAAAACCATCACCACACCCACCAAAACCATGCTCTCCCATGACCAACCCCACCAAACTCACACCCACCCTATGACCACCGCCACTAGACCTAGCAAAAAACCATCCGGATCCCATGCAAAAACCCAAATATGGACATAAAAAATCAAGACCCTTACAATTTTACCCGCATACGAACCGACCTATAAATCTCGATTCGATGCGGTCGAGTGCGCGTTACTCGGGTTTACCAAATTGTTTGTCTATAAATTCTTTTCTACATCTTAGGTTAGCGTTTATCAGGTACCATATCTGATCAGTCAATCACACTCAACCCTTCAAGTCCACAATATAATACCGTGGGTGATGGAGCTAAGAGGAAAAATCTACCGACGGATGAGCCCCTAGGTTGATGAATGAATTAAACCTTATCGATGCCAAACATGACCCAAAAAGAAGAGCGAAAAATTAGCCGGCAGAGATATCGGCGCCACTGAAGAAGTTGCTTGTCGGGGGACTCTTGCGTAAGCGAGTGAGTGCGCTGTGTGGGATGTGCATTATGAAGAGCTTGAAGAGTACAACCCCCTTCACAGATAGCAAATAGAAGTCCATCTCTAGTGCCAAGGCTACTTGAGTTTTAGTTGGTGAGGTTAGCCGGATTGTGTTGTTGAAAATTGTTTCCATTTATTTGGATGATGGCTGAATTACAATCATTTTGAAGAATTTATTTTGGAGGATTTTTTTGAGATGTTTCAACTTCAACACTTGGATTTGGAAGTGAAGTTGAAGGAATTAGTACGTTGAATTTATGTTTAGACTTGTTATCTTTTGATTGTTGGGATTGACTATGTTATAGTGAAGAAAAAGAAGGAAGAAGAAGACATTATGCCTAAGAGGCCGTTTGTGATTGATTCTTAAAAGTAGATTTTGATTAAATTATAATCAGTTTCTAAAATTAGCTTTAATTTATTTTAAGCATAATAGATTAAAAGTTGTTGAAAGTATTTGGATAAAAAGAGATTAAAGTAGATGTGGTGTAGCAAAATTATCATATAGTGTTTTCATACTGAAATTAAGCATTTAATTCTGTTTATATATAATGATATTTAGGTAAATCTCTTGGTCAAATCTGATTCTCCAAAACTGATTAAATATTAATCCAAGAAAATGAGGATTATGAATTTAATCAGTTTTGAGCACATTGGAGCAGATTTAATCAAATTTTGTTTTACCAAACACTTCAAAACTGATTAAATTTGAATTTATTCAAGTTTGACCAATTTAAAATCAATTCCAAACATCCTGCTATAACAAATAAATAGATACAGTTTATTACTTGTTTTCTGTTAGGTAGGTTGGATGGATTTAACCTAGAGTTTACGTGGAGGGACCATTTACGGGATTGCACCACATGATGTCAAATTTACGGCTGGAAAGTTTGCCTTCCAATTTCAGTTGCGTAGCTTCTGGTGTTAGCTTGCAGCTAGCCATCATAAATTGAATCCTTGAAACTGCGGTAGGTTAGCTTTGTGGCTCAACTGTGCCTAACCTATTTTTAGAGGGTGGTCATCGTGCATCTAAGCATACAATTAGGTTCTGGTGAGACTTAGCACTGTAGTTTAGTTTGGATGCGGCGGAGCTTTAAGAGGAGCCTGGACTTACCTAATTCTGGAACAGTAGTTGCTCTTTTTTTTTTTTTTCATGTTTTGCTTTTCATTATGATATTAAGCTAGTATTTGATAACACTTTTAATTTTAATTTTCAAAAAAATTAAAATTAGTTTATTATATTTTTTTTTACAAAAATAAGTGGGTGTTTGATTACCCAATTTTTATATTGAGTTTTTTTTTTCTTTTGGGTATTTGATTATCCAAGTTTTATTTTGAGTTTTTTTTAGTAGTGGTTTGCTGTGGCTGTGGTGGGGCGTGGCGGTAGCCGGCCGCTGACGGTGGTCGCTGGCGGTGGATAGAGACGGTGGGCGGTGATTGCCGGCGGTGGGAGGGTGGTGGTGGTTTCAAAATAAAAACCAAAACTGAAAATCGAAACTCATTTTTGGAGTTTTCAAAAACAGTCTTGATTTAAAAACTGATTTTTTAAACTGAAGAGAAAAAAACAAAAACTGTGCGCCAAATGCATTAATTTTCTCCAGTTTACAAAACTGGAAATTTTTTTTTGTCAAACAGAGCCAACACAACAAGAAAAGATGGATATAGCGACAAACTTTTAGTGACAAAAGGTATTCTGTTTGCTAAAACGTCTTTCAACGACGGGAATAACCGTCAATAAAAAGTCGTCATTAAAAATTTTTATCGACTGATGTTTCCATTGATAAAACAATTTGCCAATAGACTTTTACCGACGAAAAAAACCGTCGCTAAATATCTTAGAGAATTTAATAATTTTCGGTAATTTTTGGAAAACATTTAAGCGACGGAATATTGTCGTCGCTACAAAGTCCGTTGGTGAAAATGAACTTTTACCGACGGAGTCGTCCTGTCACTAAAAGTCGCCTTAACTCTCTGATTTGATCTCTTTCTTTTCTTTCTTCCGTTTCTCTCTCTCTCTCTAAATTATAATCATTCACCACAGCCGTTCTCCCCTCTACGGCAACCCACCTCCGACACCCCTCGGCGACACCCCCGTCTTCCCCCTGATGCCCCGCCACCTCTGGCGGCGTAGTCTGCACCTCCGTTGCCGCGCCACCTCCCCCCCTACGGAATTGAACTTGCCACCGCCACGGATTCCTACCGCCATCAGCTACACCATTGGTATGTCCAGGAGTTTTAGAATTTACCTTATGCAATAATTTTAGGTTTATGTGAAGTTTGTCTTGCAATGTGAATTGTGTGCTTGTTTATGCTTGTTTAGTCCTATTTTGTGAAGCTTTTTTCTGTGAAGTTAAAATTGTAATGTGAATCAGATTCTCGATAAACCCTCAATTGAACTTATTCAACCCCCTAATTGAAGCCTAAATTGAATGCCCTAATTCAACCGACCACTAAATTGAAGTAATTGAACCATATTTGAACCTTAAATTGATGTAACTGAACCCTAATTATACCCAAAATTTAATGGCCTAATCGAATCGAACAGAACCCTAAATTAAACTAGTTGAACCCCTAATTGAACCCTAAATTGAAGTAATTGAACCCCCTAATTGAACCCTAAATTGAATGCCTTAATCGAATCGAACCCTAATTTAAACTTATTGAACCCTAAATTAAATGCCCTAATCCAACCGAACCCTAGATTGAACTTATTCGACCCCCTAATTGAACCATAAATTGAATGCCTCAATTCAACCGATCACTAAATTGAAGTAACTGAACCCATATTTGAACCCTAAATTGATGTAATTGAACCCTAATTAAACCTAAAATTTAATGACCTAATCGAATCGAACCCTAAATTAAACTAATTGAACCCTAAATAGAATCCTTAATCTAATCGAACCTAGAGATATCAAATGGGCACGGTGGCCTGCGGGCCGGCCCTAAATAGACCTGGCCAATGTGATGAATAGTACTAGCCCTAACCCGTAGGGCCTTGTGCCAGACCTTTTTAAAAAAAAAATTTATCCAAGCCCAAAAAAAGGGCAGGCCCGAAATGGGTCGATTTTTCGGGCCTGGCCCTGACTCGGCCCGCTTTTGGCCTGCCTTTCGGCTCCATGTTGGCCCTACCCTTTGTGGCTTAATAAAATATATATATACTTTTGCTCAAATAAAGTAAGAATGGTAGCTTGGTCTGGTGGCACAAAATTGTGCTAACTATTGGTGTTACCTGGGTTCGAATCCCACCCAGAGAGATTTTTTTCTCTTGTCATTTTTCAAGAGAAGGGAAGTTCAACTCGTGATATAATCGTTACATATAGCGATAAATTTGCCAATATCGCGATATTTAATATATATTCACGAATTTTACAAATAATCACAATATATTCGCAATTAATACTTTCTAGTAATTTGTCGCTATAAATTCGAGAATATTGCTAATTTAGAAGGCCTATTGCGACTATTAATTATTGCTATATGAGATTTTGTAACTAGTGAATTTTTTTTTAGATAACGAGAGAATCTGATGACCAAGGTACAGTTATCTCCCCTATTATTAGTCTTGAAGTAATGGTGCCATAATGTTCCAGGTTGGCGCCATAATGTTCCACGTTAAGAGAAGTATATGCTTTTTTAGCTTATAATTGTACCAGAAAACTGTGAGCCTCCTCAATAGTTATTAAGGCCCTGTACTTCACCTTCTGTTATAAATACACCAAATAGATAATGCATATGAGCACAATGTTGTTTCTAATGTACAAATCGAACTTTCTAATTAGTGATAAAATATATTGTTAACTTTAATAATCTTGGGAGGTGAAATTTAAGTTTCATATTTCACTACTTGAGCTTGATCACTAAACTGTCGCGATAGGCCTTCTAAATTGTTGCTACAAGCATAAGTGACATTTGAATGGCTCTCTCTCTCTCTCTCTCTCTTATATTTCTAATTTAGAAGGCCTATAATTTGTTTCTATTTACAAGTAAAATAAATATTTTTCTTATATATATATTAAAAATAGGTAACTTCACAAACAGCCGGTCTCAAGCCCGAATAAAAAGAAGAGGGTTTATGAACAAATTTATATTTAATTTAAATTTAATTCCTCCTTAAAGTAGAAAATAAATAATAAGAATTTTTGGGGAAAAAATAATGTTGGGCTAGGCCCTAAAAATTGGGCCTAGGGCCAGGGCTTGGGCTGGGCCTAGATATCTCATTTCTCTGGCCCGGCCCGACCCATTTTCTCACTCCCTCGGCCCGACCCTGGCCAGTTTTCTCTGCTGGCTCGATGGGCCCGGGCTGGGCCGGCCTAAGCCCGACCCATTGACACCTCTAATCGAACCCTAATTTAAACTTATTGAACCCTAAATTAAATGTCCTAATCTAACTGAACCCTAAATTGAACTTATTCAACCTCCTCATTGAATCCTAAATTGAATGTTCCAATTCAATCGACCACTAAATTAAAGTGATTGAACCATAATTGGACCATATATTGATATAATTGAACTCTAATTAAACTATAAATTGAATGCCTAATCGAATCGAACCTTAAATTAAACTAATTGAATCCCTAATTGAACCCTAAATTTAAGTAATTAAACCCCCTAATTGAACCCTAAATTGTATGGGGGAGATGATAGATCGGTGGGCTGCGGATCCAAGCTAGGATGCCAAGAGTAAGAGCGGGGCCGAGAACAGACAGAACAAAGATCCGAGGTACACAGGGGATCGGTGCCACACGACATCGTCCGACACATGAATGCGGTCCAGAACCCAGATATGGAGGAGGATGAGGTCATAGCTTTGACGTATAATCAAACGCATGTGCGGAAGAAGGACAAGGACTCGGCGCACCAGGCAGGCGACTATGTTTCGGATATTGCCCGGCGGATCGATGTGAGTCAATTTGTTTAAGTTGTTAATTTTTTTTCTTTCTATCTTCAATGTCTATTACGTTAATTAATGACCTAACATATCTTTAAATCACTGTTTTTGCAGGCCTCGTATGAATAGCTTAGGGGGTCCGAGCAGCAGTCCGGACAGCCATTAGCGTCCACTGGTATGGGTGCGAGTACTGGGGCGTTGAAACAATGGCTGGATATGCCGGAGGTCGTCAATCGGCCGAAAGGCCGCATACGTGGCCTGCCTAGCACGACTGCTCGTGCCGTGATAGGAGCGTCCTCACCCCCCGTTGCCCCTCCAAAGACACCGACTCCTCGGCATCCGTTGGATGACAAGGAGATCCAACGCATTGCTACGGTGGTGTTGAGGATGATCAGGGAACAGGATCAGCAGGGTACCACTGCTGGACATGCCAAGCCGGCCCCGGATCAACAGGATCCAGATCCGGGACTCGACAACCCCTGATGAGCCCCTTCTCGTACCCGGTCCTAGCTTGTCCCCCTCGGCTTGTACTCTTCTCTCCTCCCCTAACCGGCTGTATCCGGTTCCTAGCTTGTTTATCATGAATTTTTTTATAATAAATATTTTTTATGATTGATTATATATATTTCCTTGTATATTGATTATTGTGCATTGTTGTTGAGAATTAAAATTTTATTGCAGGTCTGGGTAATAGAAAAATAAATTTTTTTTTTAATTTTTTTACTTTTGGAGACGGATTAATTCCGTCGCTAAAAGTTTTCCTTCTATCAGTTTTTGGCGACGAAATATTCCGTCGCTAATTTCACAAAACAAAAAATAAATTAAAATACTTAAAATATAATTAGCGACGTATTTTTTATCGCTAATTAATAAATAATTCCGTCGCAAGTGCAATATTAGACGACGAATTTGAAAATTCCGTCGCCAAACTTTTAGTAACAGATTTTTATACGAAAGACTTTTAGCGACGGATTTTTTCGTCGCTAAAAGCCTTTTTTCTTGTAGTGCAAGTAAACATGCTTTTGGGCGAAGCAAGCATGGGACATTCTCACCTTTAATCGGGAACTTATTCCGGCATAGCTACTGATCTTAAACTGTTATGAAAGTCAAGTTGGAAGCCAATTAATTAGGATGTGCTAATTTTTTCATTTTTTTAAGAACTCAAGGATTTTCTAGCTGTTGTGAGTGCAAGGATTTTTCTGCTCTTAGGTACTGGCTAGGTATGCCTTGTGTCTTAAATTACTATCTCAAAGAATGTGATAATAATTCCTACGCAGGAGCGTGAAGAAGCAGAAGAGGAGTTTTCTCGTGTTGATACCGAAAGACTACTAACGAAATTTCTAACATCTCGGAGGCCCGGCCTTTTCCGTGTCCCAAAACATGTAGGTTTTGGGGGCAACCCTAATTCTCCGCTAACGCTCCCTTCTTAGTTATCAGAAGAAGATGTCACTTACTATGCCAGCAAATTTCACCAAAAAGGCTTCACTGGTGGACTTAACTACTATCGAGCTTTGGACCTGTAAGTTTGCCTCGACATTTTCTCAAACCGCTTGAAAAAGATTACTTAACTCGTTCGTGATACTTCAGTTAATTTTGTATTTTTTTAATTAACTGCTAAATTTAGCGTAATTGTTCGTTTTGAACTGTGTGCCTAGATTTCCTTTTGATGGTATAGACAAGCATAGAAGGCAGTAGCAGCAGATTTATGACTCTTGTGAGTGAGGAAATATGAGCCATCGGTTTTTTATATCGATCCTGCTTCATGTGAAACCCAAGTAGACTGCGTGAGAAAATTAATTCTGAAATTAATGATCATAGTCAGTCATAGGAAATGCGTTGCCGCTTGGTGAGCCTTTAACACAAGTGTTAGGCCACTTCATTGTGACTTGAAGCTTACTGTCTCGTTAACACCAAAATAGCCTTTCTGCAAGAAAAGCAGGGGTTGGGCTGCCCTACACTGTTGCTTCTTCAACTTTTGAAGGAATAGCACGTGGTATAAATTAAAGCATGTCAACAATTTCTTTTACCTCGATGCAGAAACTGGGAAATCACGGCACCCTGAACTGGTTGTCCTGCAAGTAGTCTGTTTTTATAGAAGAATGGTATCTGATGGTATCTTATGTTGAAGTAGATCATGTGATGTCTGAATCATTTGTCGGTATATTCGAACTCACGTGATTTTCTAATGGAAAAAAATTTGGTTGCTACCCTACTCTTTATATTGCGATAATCAATCGTATTTAAATATTTTTAGTGACTTTTATTTAGTGACGCTAAAAAAATATTGCTAATGATTGTCGCTGATAATGTCAGAAGAAAAGCCACTAAAAAAATATTTAGCGACTGTTAATTGTCATTATATGTGGGGTTGGAGGAAAATTCCTACAATCCAGATAGGAGTCAAAGTTTGTTCTTTCTAATGTACTAGCTAAGGGACCCGTGCAACGCACGGGACGTCCTTTAATTTCTCAAATATTATTTAATATTTATTTCTATAGAT
The DNA here is from genome assembly GCA_033070095.1 of Escallonia herrerae. NCBI lineage: Eukaryota > Viridiplantae > Streptophyta > Magnoliopsida > Escalloniales > Escalloniaceae > Escallonia > Escallonia herrerae. The sequence continues at coordinate 35,941 of JAVXUP010002875.1, forward strand.
ATTTTACAACTATTAATTTTCTTAACTTTCTAAAAATATTTTTTATAATGTGTTGTTATAGATTGTTTCTAATTGTTATTGTTTGAACTGCAAGCAAGAAATTTACGGTATAGTATATTGCCTTTGAATAGAACTTTTGAAAAATTAGCATTATAAAAACATACCTTAGCGACAAAGGTACAATGCATGATTTAATATGATCAGCTTTTACTCACAAATAAGATATGAACGTTACAACTAAAAGTTTTATAGACTTAGAATGCCTTTTCATTAACATTTCGCGACGACATATGACAATTATCTCGTACTACTGTTTAACTGAATTTAAACTTTTTAGTCTAATATTTGGAGCTTTGTAGATATAATCATTAGTATGTATCAATGATATATCTGAAACCAATATAATTAAAAAAAAGTCAGTTATTTGTACCATCACTTCCAGTTTTTTGTGAGTTTAATAAGATCTGAATGTTACAATTAAAAGTCTTATAGACTTAAGATGCCTTTTTATTAACGTTTCGCGATGACACATGACAACAATCTCGCACTACTATTTAACTGAATTTAAACTTTTTAGTTTAATATTTGAAGCTTTGTAGATATAATCGTTAGTATGTATCAATGATATATCCTGAACCAATATGAAAAAAAAAAAAAGTCAATTCTTTGTACCATCACCTTCGTTTTTTGTGAATTTAATCTAGTAAAGAGTGTTATAACTTATTTAGTGTTGGTGTATATAAATCTCTCAATATTCCTATAAGCATAAAGGTCAAATTCACTCACCTTCTTTCTTCATGAAAAACTCTTTTGTGTATGTTATTTGTCCTGTGCATAATGAAAAGGAAACATAGCATTGAAAGTATTTCTATCTATACATAACTTATTAAAGTGTTACTGACATGACTTAATGAAAATATCATTAGAATATTATATTAGTGTAGCCAGGGGCTAGAAAGTGGTTAACCACAAAAACATCGTCTTGCCTAATTAACGAAACTTTAAGGAATCAGAATGTGAGACCAAAATCAAAATTGAAAGATAAAAGTCATTCTAGGAAAAAAAATTTACTGCTTCTAGTCCTGAATATAATTTATGCACCTTCAAGTTGCTGTATTTAAGTTATTCGCTTGTCTGTATAAGATTCTCGCTGTAACCCGTCTATGAATACTACACTAATACTACCTCCAACTACCTTAATTAGCACTATCATTGCCATTACAAATGCAGTTACCTTTACCATATCATAACTTTTGCTTGTCAGTGCACTTTTGTGTTTCTATCGTCAGTTTTTTTAGGTTCATCACTTTTTCAATCTAGTTTAGATCATAACTTATCAATCAGTACTGTAATGTAAATTAATATTACCTCGAAATACCTTAATTCTACCACTACAATAACTTTAACAACAACCATCACCTCTCCACTACCACCGTTTAGTTATGACTATCACCACCACAAACATCGACATACTACACACCAACATCGCTACAGCCACATGTTGTCACTACATAATCCAAATCTCACTACCAACATTCTAATTCTACCACAACAATTATCACTATCGTAATTATCATGGCTGATCACTCGCATAATTGCATATATTACCACCCTCACACATTCACATCTAGTACCGACATTTCGGCTATACCATTACCATCCTGAGGCCATCCAGGCTTCTCTCTTTTTGTAGTTATTTATGAAGGGTAAAAGATTCTTATAATTAATTTATCTTTTCGTCTCTTTTATTCTACAATTTTATTCTCAGCTTGTCACAAATTATTCTTCAATCGATTTTAATTTTTCTTGGAGATTCAATATAATTAGTTCTAAATATTTTGTTCATAATGTGCGTAACATGTTAGATTTTAAGAAAATTGGTGCAAAAAGACGAAAGTTACAATAAAACTTACGGAGAAAAGATTTCATTAAAAAGGAAAAAAATTACCAAAACAAATAGGATGATGTTTTGCATAACTAAAAAATTGAGGTAAAAATAAAAATATACGCTATGAAAAGCTTATCTTTTAATTTATAAAGATTAATCATTAATTTCATACAGGATTTTCGTTGTTTACATTTGCGAGATTTTATTTTATTTATTTTAAATTTTTTGAAGAAGTTAGTAGTGCAAAATGAAGCCTTTTTCGATTATGTAGAGCTCTAAAAGTAGTAGATATGATTTTTAATTTTATAAGATTTACAAAAGTAGGGTCAATGATCATACTAAAAAATTAGTAAGTAGGGTATGATTTTCGTATTTTACATTTTTGAGATTTTATATTGTTATTTTAAAGTACTTTTGAGATTTTAATAATCAAAATTAAGGCCTAATGTATAAGTATATTGATTAGGTAGAGTTTTAGAAGGTTTATAATTAATTTCTTAGTTTTATAAAGTTTAAAAATATTGCATAAATTATACCTACGAATTTTATAAAAATAAATTAAAGTAAAGAGTTAAATAGAGTAGAAAAAGAAAAGCATATCAAAACAAATAGGATTCTAGAATTTTGGACTCTAAATAAAGAGACCAACTAAGTTAGGGGACTACCACATACAAAGTTGAAGTGGGTAGAGTTTTAGAAGGTGTATAATTAGTTTTTTAGTTTTATAAAGTTTTAAAATATTGCATAAATTATACCTACTAATTTTTAATAATAAATTATATTAAAGAGTTAAATAGAAAAGTCGGGCCAAAGATCATACGAAAAGATTAGTAAGTAGGGTATCATTTTCGTATTTTACATTTTTGAGATTTTATATTGTTATTTTAAAGTACTTTTGAGATTTTAATAATCAAAATTAAGGCCTAATGTATAAGTATATTGATTAGGTAGAGTTTTAGAAGGTTTATAATTAGTTTTATAAAGTTTAAAAATATTGCATAAATTATACCTACTAATTTTTTAATAATAAATTAAAGTAAAGAGTAAAAGAAAAGCATACCAAAACAAATAGAATTCTAGAATCTTGGACTCTAAATAAAGAGACCGACTAAGTTAGGGGACTGCCACATACAAAGTTGAAGTGGGTAGAGTTTTAGAAGGTGTATAATTAGTTTTTTAGTTTTATAAAGTTTTAAAATATTGCATAAATTATAGCTACGGATTTTTAATAATAAATTATAGTAAAGAGTTAAATAGAAAAATAGGACCAAAGATCATACTAAAAGATTAGTAAGTAGGGTATGATTTCCGTATTTTACATTTTTGAGATTTATATTATTATTTTAAAGTGATTTTGAGGTTTTAATAATCAAAATTAAGGCTTAATGTATAAGTATATTGATTAGGTAGAGTTTTAGAAGGTGTATAATTAGTTTCTTAGTTTTATAAAGTTCTAAAACATTGCATAAATTATACCTACGAATTTTTTAATAATAAATTATAGTAAATAGTTAAATAGAGTAGCAAAAAAAAGAATACCAAAACAAATAGGACTTTTGAATTTTATATATCTAATTCAAAAGAGTTGGATTCTAAATAAAGAGACCAACTAAGTTAGGGGACTAGCATATGCAAAGTTGAAGCTTATGTGTCAGAAGGAGAATGCTCTTAAAAAGTCCTACTTGTCGCAAAGATAGAGTCCTAAAAATCCTATGTATCGCGATTATAAGCGAAGGCTTTAGCTTTATATATATATATATATATATAGCTAGAAAATGGTTTAAGGTGTGTACCAAAAAGAAATATGTACTTAATGTTGCCATTTGAATAGTGGAAGCAAGAGTGCAGTATAAACTTTTAGCGTTCTCATTGTTACTACGTAGGAAGCCCTCTGCGAGAATCTTTGTATTGGGGTGAATTTTACTGCTATAGGCTTGAGGCTGTTTAGTTCGTCAGTCCTCCGGAACCAATATACATCATGTCATAAGCGTCATTTTAGAGATGGTGTACTTTGTTTTCTCAAATTCGGGTGATGGGTACAAGGGTTGAGATCAGTTGGATGTTGCGCAATAAACATTTTTCTCGTAGATGAGAGTGACACCAAATGTGGTACAAACGCCAGAAAGGCTATCAAACTAATTATTATTCAAAATCAGATCTCTTATTGACAACGACAATGATCTAGAGCCACATTTCTGACATATAACCATTGGCCAATGGCTCCTCATGGTTGGTGTTGGATGCTATCAAACCGATTTGGATGTCATTTACAAATTAAAACTGCTTGACGAAGTCGTAAATGTGATCGCTGACTTCTTCAGGCTTTTCTTGGTTGATAAAGTGACCAACTCCTTCCATCACAACCACTTCTTCCAGCATGGGTACCATTTTCTTGAAGCCACCACCATGTATATATTCCTGGACACCTGGGAAATGATAGGTCAAGTCGAGGTCACCCACTATAAATTTGACTGGCACTTGTATCTGTGATCCACTCCATGGTGCTGTGAGCTCCCAATTACTGCGAGTTCAGAAAGGATTAGTCAATATCCTTCTAGTTACTAATGATGTAATATGAACCATAGTGCTTGAACTTGCCCGTTCCAAGGCTCCATTCAAGATTGGATTTTGCGATGAACTCAGCTCTTTTAACTTGGATTATATTGTCAAGTTTGACAAGGTAAACGAACCAGGCTATACCAATCTTGAGCTTGGCTCAAGAAGTTTAAAAATATCTAAAGTCTAGTTTGGGGTCGCTTTTGCTTCTAAGGAGTCATTATGTTGCCTTAGGTGTTTAAATGCACAAATTTTCGTTTTAGTTGCTAAATCGCACAAGCAATTTATCGTGCAGAAAAGATTACTTTGTCACTTATAGGTTTTTCATGACTTTCAAACGCAAGTCGAACCAATTCTAAGTTGGATTTCTAACATTTTACGAGGGATGAGAGCTTAGCACGTGTTGTTATGTTGTTACATTTATCATGGAAGGCTGATAAAATAAAAAAGAGAGAACAACAAAAGGATGATTGATGCCAAGGAAAGTGGGTTCGCAGTTGACGTGGAGGTGCCACAAGGAATGTAATCCGAGTCAGATGCCAAGTGTGATGATTTAGGACACAGCAATGGCACAGCAATGGCAGAGCAAGGGCAGAGACTAAGTGCTTCCCAGACAAAGTTTGAGAGTGGCAGTGCTGCGAGGGCGATAGCGCAGGATGAATATACGACGACAATCACAGTCTGATGCTTAGGTCCAGAGTTAGGGTCCTATATGTTTCTCTCTCTAGGATTCTAGAGTGAGAAAGTGAAAGTGTTCTGAAAATGTCCAACCTATAGAAAATGTCCCCATCCTCTAAATGAATTCTCAAGACCTCTATTTATAGAGGTCGAGATGATGATGTCATCACGCGACACGTGGCGCTTCCCGGGAGTGACACGTCACCGAGGGGTCCACAGCTGTTGGTGCTCCATGGACTGTCGAATCGCATATTCACCCGGCCTGCACCGCACAGCGTCACTCTGTCTGTCTGGAAAGACTGGCTCCCACAGCGTAGGTGTGGCCAGAGAACCCCTTTGATCTAGTCTCCAATCCAAGCTCTTGAAGAGTCCTACAGACCTGGCAGTGGTGGGGAAGACCCGACGCCCAACTGCCAGGCAGACTAGGCGCGATGCCCTCCGAAGACCTACTCTCATCTCGGAGTGACCCGGGGTCATAGTCCATAGGTGTGTCAACGCAAGCCCCCAGTGCCGTAGCACGTAGGCCAGTCACGCAGGCACCCTGGCTGAGACAGTGTCCCGGAGGAGTCACCTATCCCGCTACCAAGGGTCCTCGTGCCGGAGCACTACAAACGGAGCCCCCTGGAATGAAGACGGCAATGACTTTGTGGTAACGAGTCCATCCCACTGTGAGGGGTCCTCGTGCCGGAGCACTACAAACAGAGCCCCCCATGATTGTGACGGCGATGGCTTTGTGGTAACGAGCCCATCCCGTGGCGGCGATGACTTTGTGGTAACGAGTCCATCCCTTTGCGAGGGGTCCTCGTGTCGGACCACTACGAACAGAGCCCCCCGTGATTGTGACGGCGATGGCTTTGTGGTAACGAGCTCATCCCGTGGCGGCGATGACTTTGTGGTAACGAGTCCATCCCGCTACGAGGGGTCCTCGTACCGGAGCACTACGAACGGAGCCCCCCGAAATGAATATGGCGATGGCTTTGTGGTAACGAGCCCATCCCGTGACGGCGATGACTTTGTGGTAACGAGTCCATCCCGTTGCGAGAGGTCCTTGTGCCGAAGCACTACGAACAGAGCCCCCCGTAATGCTGCACACTCTGGAGAGTGGGTCGAAGCATATTCCACGTCCATGGCAGGGGCGCATGGTGTGGTGAATAAGTGTGATGCCCGGAGGCCTGTAATATGATTGTGGCGCATGGGTGCGGCGACGACTGTCGCGAGATCATACCTGGTGTCGGGGGCACATATCATGAGAATGATGCACTGGCGCAGCGACAAATGTCGCGGAGACAATACTTGGTGTCGGAGCACATGTCATGAGAATGGCGCATGGGCGCAGCGACGAACGTCGCGGAGACAATACTTGGTGCCGGGGCACATGTTATGAAAGTGGTGCGGTGATGAACGTCTCGTAGCCATACTTAGTGCGGGGGGCACGTATCATGATGATGGCGCACGGGCGCGGCGACGAACGTCGCGGAGCCATACTTGGTGCCAGGGGCACGGATCATGAGAATGGCGCATGGGCGCGGCGACGAACGTCGCGGAGACAATACTTAGCGGGGCACATGTCATGAGAATGGCGCATGGACGCGGCGACGAATGTCGCGAAGACAATATTTGGTACCGGGGCACTTGTTATGAAAGTGGTGCGGTGTTGAACGTCGCGAAGCCATACTTGGTGCCGGGGCACGTATCATGACGATGGCGCACGGGCGCGGCGACGAACGTTGCGGAGCAATACTTGGTGCCGGGGCATGGATCATGAGAATGGCGCATGGGCGCGGCGACGAACGTCGCGAAGACAATACTTGGTTTCAGGGCACATGTCATGAGAATGACACATGGGCGCGGCGACGAACGTCATGGAGTCGGCGCACGAACACGCGTCGGGTGTCCCGAAGACGGTATATGAGCTGAGTGTACTTGTCATAACAAGTTAATGAATGCAACATGTAGTAATGACAAAGTTGGGAGTGATGGTATGCGGTCGTCGGCTACAGGTCATTCGGTGGTAGTGCGCGACTTTGGGCGATGGGCATCGCGGGAGCGGTATGCAATCACGAACGACGGACGTCACGAGGTTGATGCACGATGGACGTCGCGAGATTGATGGACGACGGAAGTCTCAAAGTTGATGCACGACGGACATTGCGAGCGTCACGAGGCTGATGCACGACGGATGTTGCGAGGTTGGTGCACGATGAATGTCGCGAGGTTGATGCACGACGGACGTCGCGAGGTTGGTGCACGACAGATGTCGCGAGGTTGGTGCATAACGGACATCGCGATGTTCATGGACGAACGTCTGTAAACATCTTGGAGGTGCAAAGATTCGAGAAAACAAGTGCGTGCGGGAGGGGAGGCCATAGGCCAAGGATTGGGGGAAGGCCAAGGCCAAGGCCACCACCCCTGAGGAGGCCGAGGCCGACCCCTTGGTGAGGCTGAGGCCAACCCCTTGGGAAGGCCGAGGCCGACCCCTTGGGAAGGCCAAGGCCAATGGCCAACTCCCGTGAAGGGAGGAAGGCCACTCCCTCTTTGGGTGAACTTTGGACGCGCCGATGGAAGGTGTTTGAATGGGTAATGACAAATCCGAAAGTTGCATTGCGACGAGCGTGTCGACGTGAATTGTACCCACGTGACGAACAAGGTGCCAAAGTCACATACGAAGTGTATGAAGCGAACAAAGCGCGAAACGGACTTTGCGCGAAGAGTGAACAACCGGGGGGAAGGCTGAGGCCGACCCCCCATGGAGGCCAAGGCCGACCGCATGGGGTTGGCCAAGGCCCATGCCCTTGACCCCGTCGCTCTGGTTGCACAATCGGTCGATGTTTTTGGTGAAAATGTGCTCAGGTGGTCGCGGCGCGACGAACATGGTACCGTGAGTCATGCTCATGTGAAATAATTGGTGACTAAGGCGTGCAAAGCAAGAAACGCACGTGACATGAGCGTGCGCACTTTGACAGGTTCAATGTGCAAAGCGGGACCCCAAGTGAGCTCTTTGGGTGCGACCAGAATAGGTTGAGAACAATGATGAAAAAGGAAATTGCGGCAAACTTACAGGTCCATAGCTCGGTAGTAGTTCAGCCCTCCGGTGAATCCTTTCTGGTCAAATTTGTTAGCGAAGTAAGCGAGATCCTCCTCCATCAGCCAGGAAGGCAATGTAGCTGAAGCTTCCAAATACTTGGCAAAACCATTTTCTTTGGGGATGAGAGGTGGACTGGGATCCCGAGTCGATAGAAATGCTCTCATCAGTTTTGCAGTACCCACACGAACAAACTCCTCTTCTATCCCAGCATCCTACATGCATTTATTTGTAAAATAACAGAACTCTGTAATAAAGATGATTGTTCACTGAATCTTGGGATGTAAGAGATCCTTTGACCACCTTGGTCTCAGATTGTGTAGCGACCAAAGTCCGAAGAAATTAAAAAGGACCGGTGAAGTGAAGTTTACGGTCAATTTTTAAGGGAGTTGATGAACAGAAGATACCTGAAACCTGCACATGTAGAAGTCATCGCCAATCATAGTTCGCATGGTCTCTACGGGTTTCATTGAAGGATGTCTGGGCTGGAACACAACGCTCATGTTAACCAAGGCCTTGATCCGGTCAGGCCTGAGTAAGCAGAAGTACCACGAGATTATCGCCCCCCAGTCATGACCCACCAGGAACACCTTATCCAGCCCCAGCGCATCGAGGAGGCCCACCAGGTCTCCGACGACGTGGAACGCCGTGTAGCTGGTGTGCGACGGCGGGGCGTCCGTGTCACCGTAGCCCCGGAGGTCGGGGGCGACGGCACGGTAGCCGAGGGAGGATAGAGATAGCATCTGGTGGCGCCAAGTGTACCACATCTCCGGGAAGCCGTGAACAAAGAGCACGGCCGGGCCTTCGCCTATCTCTGCTACGTGCATGTTGATGCCATTCACGTTTACGAATTTATGCTCTATCTTCTCCATCACACCGTTGCACTTTTCGCTTTCCTCAACACTAGCAGGACTCTGCACTACCTTTGTGCACCATGACTGGTATATAAACAGGAGAATGGCAAGTCAATAGTTGCTTCAACATGTCATTTGCTTTAAGAAAGAAGTGAAAGGGACACCCACATAAATTCAAATTCTGTGAACCAATCACAGGGGAAACCTTTGAAATTCAATACTTTGATAGTACACGCATAGTTTGACTTGGGCTAGAGCTAGACTGTAATGTTCTCTCTGAGCTCGATGATTGTAATAAATAGTGCAATGGTCATTCGGACTGACGTGAATGTCGCACCTTTATTTTCATGAATCCACGTTCAAAAAGATGCCATGACCCTTTTTCAGGGGGACATAGTGTTCAGAACTTTAGAGAGCACCAACAAAAGGCGGAATAAGGTAATAGTGTCACCGCCGGCGCATGTAGATTTTCTAATTTGCGGAGCTTGGAATTGGCTTCAGCTTCTTAATAACAACTTTGAGAATGTCGTCGGCGATTTTGTCTAAGACGTTAAGAGGTAATGGACTTGAATTAGATGACCGTCTCCATAAAGGACGTGAAGTGAGGCTCTTTCGAAACAAGAGAGATGGAAACAATTGTGCCATTTTTGTTGAATTTCATTTCTCTAGAGTGAGGTAGCGTTTTATAAAATTTTTATTTTTGGTTATGTGTTCAGTTTTGTAAATTAAAAAATTATTGGATGTATAGTGGGCAATTTGAGTTTTTTCCCCCTTCGGTCTTCTAAACTAGTTGTTAGTTTGAGCTTGTTTTTGAAAATTCTAACTTGGAGTTTTAGGTTTCGAGATTCAACATTCAAGCTTCATCCAAAAAAAAGTTAAAATTTGTAAGCCACATTTTCACAAAACCCAATCCAAAACACCCACCCACCATCAACTTGCTAACATCACTCTTGCCATCACGGTCACCGCCAAATAATCCACAATCACTGCCATATCCATCACTTTCATCATCCACCACCACAACTGTATAAACCCGTCGTCGCCACCCCTACCAACCTAGAGCTCTTCCATTGGAATGTTCGGAGTGCTCACACATCTGCCAACCAACATATAATAGTTCAATAAGAATGTTCAAGGAGTCTTGATAGTCCATTTTGCGATCTCAAGAATCTTTAGGATTTCATGGGCAGTTCGAAATGGATGGTGGTGGTCTTGTGAGTTTGGTTATGGAGGTAGTGGTGGTTGAAGGAACAAATAAAAATAGAAAAATTATATATAATATATAATAAGCGAAGCGAGAGTTTCTTTACACGACACATCATCTATCGCACAGATAGCTTCTTTACTTGACACATCATCACAGGTCAAATAGAACTATTACCATTATAAGTGTTATTAAATGTCTGAAATACTATCTTGGATGGAGTCCTTATTTCTTCATAAGTTAATTTCTATATTAATAAGCCTTATATAATTGAAACAGTAATTCTAAACGTTCTGAAACTCTAACTAATTAATATATTAACTTGTTAAGACTTAAATTTGAGTATTGTATGCTCACAACCACTCTTAAATATAAATATAAAAATTCATACATCTAAAAAATAAAAATAATATTATCTTGAATGGGGTCCTTATTTAGTGATAAGTCAATTTTCATATTAATAAGCCTTATATAGTTGAAAAATTAACTCTGAGTATTCTGAAACTCTAACTAATTTTATTAGTGTCACTAAGGGTCTGAAATACTATCTTGGATGGGGTTCTTAGTATATAAGTTAATTCTATATTAGTAAGCCTTATATAATTGAAAAAATAATTCTAAATGTTCTAAGACTTTAACTAATTAATGGATTAACTTAATATGACTTAATTTTGAGTATTGTATCCTCAAAATCACTCTCCAACATGAATATAAAAATTTATTATCTTCAATGGGATCCTTATTTATTGATAAATTATTTTTATATTAGTAAGCCTTATGTAGTTGAAAAACTAATTCCTAAACATTCTAAAACTTTAACTAATTTTATAAGTGTGATTAAAGGTATGAAAACTATCTTGGATGGAGTCCTTATTTTTTGATAAGTTAATTTCTATATTAGTAAGCCTTATATAATTAAAATAGTAATTCTAAACGTTTTAAAACTCTAACTAATAAATAGATTAACTTATTAAGACTTAATTTTGAGAATTGTATGCTCAAAATCACTCTTCAATATGAATATAAAAATTCATGCATTTAAAAAATAAAAATAATATTATCTAGAGTGGGGTCCTTATTTATTGATAAATTAATTTTTATATTAGTAGGCCTTATATTTATATAGTTGAAAAAGTAATTCTAAATATTTTAAAACTCTAACTAATTTTATAAGTGTCACTAAAGGTCTGAAATACTATCTTAGATGGGGTTCTTATTTTTTGATAAGTTAATTTCTATATTAGTTAATATTATATAATTGAAAAAATAATTCTAAACGTTCTAAGACTCTAATAGAACTTAATTTTGAGTATTTTATCCTCAAAACCACTCTTCAATATGAATATAAAATTTTATATATCTAAAATAAAAATAATATTACTTTGAGTGGGGTTCTTATTTATTGAGAAGTTAATTTTCATATTAGTAAGCCTTATACAGTTGAAGAACTAATTTTAAACATTCTGAAGCTCTAACTAATTTATGAAGTAACTTATCAGGACTTAAATTTAACTATTGTATCCTTAAAAATACTTTCTGATATGAATATACAAATTTATATATCTAAAAAATGAAAATAATATATTAGATTTGGAAAAGAAAAAAAATGATGTTACAAATGAGATTGAAACAATAAAAATGATGTAATATTTGATTCATTATATTTTAATGATGTAACAATTGATTCATCTTTACAATCCTTTTAGTATAATAAAAAAATTTATTTTAATGAGATTTTTTTATGAGACCATACGACCAATAAATGATTATATAATTATTAATACTTAAAATCACAATAATAGTGAAGGTTATTTGTAAATGTGATAGTTAAAAAGGACTTAAAGTTATAAACTAAACACTTAGTGTATATAAAGGTATGCAAATAATATTTTGGATGTGATCCCTATTTTTAAACTTATTTAATTTTGATTTTAAAACTCTAAATTTACTAATTTTCTACAATATGAATTTGACTATCATGTTCTTAAAACTAACTTTCTTATACGAAGATAAACAGTCATGTACCTAGAAAATAAATATGACATATGAGATTTAGAACAAAATTTTAAGTTACAGTTAATTTAATTTTATTATGATTGGTTAAATGTATATGTATTTGCACATAACATAATCATTAAAAAAATTATCTATATAATATATAAAATTAATAATGAAATTATAGGACAATTTTTTGCTTTGATAAGATAGCATCATCAACAAAGTGATTATATAAGCGTAAATGAGATTTTGAAAAGAAATTAAATTCGTACTAGAAAAAAAAGGTGCAATTAAATCAAATTATATTTATTTACTATATTTGAGAATATTTCAAACATTTAAGATGTTAAACTATGAAATATCATCAGATTATATTGTCAATATATAAAATAAAATTATAAACATTATAAGTATCTAAAGGTCTCAAATATTATCTTGAATAGGGTTCTTATTTCTTGTTAAATTAATTTTCATATATATAAGCTTTTATACATTTGAAAAAATAATTTTAAGCATTCTAAAATTTTAACTAATTAATGAACTAACTTATTATGACTTAATTTTAATTATTATATCCTTAAAACCACTATCTAATATGAACACAAAAATTCATATGCCTACAAAATGAAAAAAAAAAACATACAAGACTTAAAAAATAAAAGAAAATAATATTACAATTGAGATCAAAATAATAAAGATAATGCAACAATCGGTTGATATTCATTGTATTTTAATATATACTAACTGTAATTTATGCTTACCGTGATTGATATAAAGATTTGTCAATATAGTATTTAGCTTTTAAAATATCTTTGGCATATAAAAATTTTGATGTAAATTTTTTTGGAGAGACCACATGACCAACAAGTGACTGTGTAATTAATATTAACTAAAATTGCAATAATGGCAAAGCTCATTCTTAAATCTGATAGTCAAAAAAGATTTAAACCTATATACTGAACAGTATATCTAAAGGTATGCAAATATTATTTTGGCTGTGATCCCTATTTTTAAGTTTATTTAATTTTGTTTCTAAAACTCTAAAATATACTAATTTTTTAGTATTTGATTTTGACTATCATGTTCTCAAGACTAACTCTCTCATACAAAGATGATAAATCATGTGTCTTTAAAATAAAAATAACATATTATATTCAGAACAAAAATTTTATGTTACAGTGAATTTTAATTTATTATAGTTTACACATAACATAATTATTGCAAAAAATTATCTTTATAATATATAAAATTATTAATCAAATTATAGGATAATTTTTTGGTTTAATGAGACTGCACGATCAACATCGTAGTTATATAAGCATAAATGAGATTTTGAAAAGAAATCACATACGTATTAGACGAAAAAAGGTGCAATTAAATCAAATTATTTTTAATTACTATATTTAAGAACATTTAGAAACTTTAAGATTGAAAAATATGATATGTCATCACTTTACGTTAAAGTGTCTCCAAATGTCTCAAATATTATCTTAAATGAGGTCCTTATTTCTTCTTGATAAGTTAATTTCTATATCAATAAGCTTTATATAATTGAAAATTTAATTTTAGGCATTCTGAAACTCTAACTAATTAATGAACTACCATATTATTACGTAACTTTAACTACTGTATCCTTAAAACTACTATTCTAATCTAAATATAAAATTTCATATATCTAAAAAATAAAAATAATAGTAAGAGGGAAAAAATGATGTTACAATTGAGATTAAAATAACAAAAATAATGTAACACTTGATTCATATTTATTTTCTTTTAGTATATGCTTATTGTAAATGGATGTAAAGGTTTATCAATATAATATATAACTTTTAGAATCTTTTGATAAAATAAAAAAATTTATTGTATTTTTTGGGTGGGATCACACGACCAATGAATAACTGTACAATTATTGTTAATTAAAATTATAGTAATTATAAAACTTTTTTGTAAATCTAATAGTTGAAAAGGATTAAAGCTATATATTAAAACATGTTAATGTGTCTAAAGGTATGCAAATTTTATTGTTTTTAAGTTTCTTTAATTTTGCAGAAATTATATGGGGGCTATATAGTGTGAAAATTAATTCTAAAACTCTAATATGCACTAATTTATTAAGATATAATTTTGACAATCCTGTCCTTAAAACTAACTCTCTCATATGAAAATAGAAAGTCATGTATCTAGCAAACAAAATTAACACATAAGATTTAGTAGAAAAAAATTAGGTTACAGTTAATTTAAGTTATTATATATATATATATATATATATATATATATATATACCCGCGCGCGCGTGCACACACACACACACACAAAACATAATCATTGTAAAATTTTGTCTACATAATGTATAAGATCAATAATAAACTAAAAGAATATTTTTTGGTTTTAATATGACCACGAGATCAACAAGTTGTTATATCGCGTATATGAGATTTTGAAAACAAATTACTTATGCATTAAAAAGAAAATAATGTATAATTAAATCAAATAATTAATTTTTAATTACTATATTTTGAGAGCATTTAAAACTTTTAAGATGCAAAAATAAATCTGTATAATTCTACAAAATTATTGATTTACCAATTTGTTTCATATAGGGCCCTAAAGATGATTAAAAAGACTTTTTTAGTTATACTAAATTAAATTTTCATGAAGAATAAAACTAATCGGTAAATTTTAGACAAGTTATAAGTATTAAAATTTAATTATGAGTACGATGGAATTGATGAGTGGTGACTATTGTATTAGTTCAATAATAAATAGTTAATGAACGCTCGCTTCATACTATTAGCCTAATATAATGATATTTGATATTCTTTACAAGCTCATTATAGTTATAGATACAAATAGACATATTTTGGTATATAAATATTTTATTATATTATGATAAAAACAAGTGTACTTTATGAGAAAATATCATTGGATGCATATAGATATAGAAACTATAATTTGACGACAAATAATTGTCATAAAAGATGTGAAAAATAATTTCAACACTCCAAAATAAGGACAACATATTGAGTATTATGTGGTTGTTTTGTTAAATAATTTTTTTTCGAAAAGTAATAACTTATTTGAAAGTGATAAGGTTTATACATAAGTCATGTTAAATTTGAAATGTAACTTTATTCCTTTTAAGTTTCTACTTAATCGTTTTAATAGCTTCAGGAACATATAAATATAATACCTTACAGACCCTCTAAAATTAAAGAACCAAATCCATATGTAACTTTTATAATTCGAAAGGGATACCTGATAGCGTCACCATATTTTAATTACAAGTACATCGAATTCGCTATTTAACTCTATATAATATCAGCATGACTATTCTACTGCTCTTAGTGTTAAGCCAATATTCATTTGAAATACTACTTGAAAATTTAAAACAAAATCTTAAAGAAGACAAGTATCTAAGGGCTCCATTGTATCTAATGTCTTTTTTTATCTCAGAATATGTGGTACATATTAATATATTTTTAAAAATATTATAATATACTGTACTTTATAAACCGGTCCGAGCTTCGCTCGAGTTACTGGGCTAGTAATAATAAAGAAGAAAGCCCAAAAAGAAAACATTTGAAGGATGAAGGACATTTTGTAAGGAACGAGAATCAAAGAGGATTTAGTTTTTATTTTTTTAAAACCAAAATAAAAAACTCCAAGGATTTTGAAGAGACCCCAAATTTAAGGAAGAACAAAATTTCGCTGCTGACCAGGTAGCAGCTTCTTCCTGCTACTCTGCCATGTGGCAGCTTCTGAGTGGTCAACCTGTTCGGCCGTCATCTTCATCCCACATGAGCAACCGAAAGCCCTCAAACAACAATTTTCCTAGTTTATCAGCTTATTTTAGATAATGAACAAGTTGTTATGAGGTAGGTCTCTCTCTCCCCCCTCCCTTTTCCCATCTTCTTCCTCCGAATTACTTATCTGAGCATCAAAATTTCATTAAACCAGCAGCAAAATTTTGTTCAGTGAACAATTTTTGTACGTTGAAAACGCAAGGAAAATTGGTTTCCATTAACTTCCTTGCCATTCATTATATATAACAGAAGCCCACTCATCCTTTCCCATTTGGGTAAATCTGTGTGCTTTTCATTCACTTACTCTACTTGATGTTCTTTTCGGTTCCCTTATTTCTCATTTTCTATGAGCTTTTTCGGTGATAGTTTGTGATGGATGTCATGAGAAACGGAAGGGTTTTCGAGATCCAATGATCACATCTTTGTTGTAATTTTGCTTTGTTTTTCTAGGCATCCTCAATTTCTTATGACACTTCGTAACAACATAAGTCAGACAAACAAGACAGAGAAGACGGCGACTAGAAGTAAACCAAAAGTGACGGGCTGATCCATTAGTTTAGATCACTTGTATCCCTCCATTGAAACAATGCTTACGTTATTATTTCCATTTTTACTCCTTCAAAGGCTTTGAAAAAAATTGGATTCATCAGTGCTAATGATTATCTGCTTGTTGTAGGTAATTGATTGGCGCAACGCCAAAAATAACTTCGCAAACGTTTGTAATTGCACATTACCGTGCTTAATTATTCAACGAATTTGATATAAGTTTCTCAAAAGTTTGTTGATACTGTTAAATATCACGTACATGGACCTAACTAGAACTATCTTCTAAACAAATGTCAAGGCAATTTTCATCTAGAAAGAATGTGCCACTACATGCTGCAACCATAGCATGGAGTAATAGGCTGGTGCAATTGGGACGCCATTTTCCAAGCATACAAAATGATAGCTCAGTATATCAACTAAAAATGATCGCCAATGCTAAAACCTCTGTCAGCAGCATAGTCTACAAAGCTGTACAGGGGGAACACCCTCTCACCATTTTATAAAATTTTGCTCAAGTGAATGGAGTTCGTAGTCTTTGATATAAGCTAAACAAGTTAACTTTAGAAGTATCCTCTGAGTTGTGAGTGTGTTAGCCTTGCCTTTTTGAGATCCAGAGAAAGCTTAGTGTGTTCGTGCTCATTGTATAATGTTATTCTCCTTGCATGATCAATCCAAAATATGTAACACCTTCATAATTTTGCCTTGGCTTTTAGATCCTCTACCACTTCTATAGCCGTCTCATGTGACCACCCAAAGATTGGCCTGATGAGAACTAGGCGCCGTATATCGAACACTCATGAACGTTAGGTCTGTGTGGCGTTTAGAAAGAGAGTGGTGGACTCATTTTATAGCATTTTCCTTGTACTTTTTCTTCTACAATTTTGGTGGCATCATATACAGCTTTCTTGGAACATGGTGCTAACATAGGACTATGGTTCTGGACATTACAGTTTCTTTCTTCTTGGATGCCTTTAGGCTTCTTATGACTCTCTCTATGCCCACCTAATGCTTGGAATGAAGGGAAGTTCCGGTTACACGTCCTGCACTCGTACCCTTCGACTTTTATCTTCTCTTGACAACCACTTTGAGCTGATAGAATCAGGCAATTCGCCATGTCTTTGTCTTGGTCCATGCCGACAGATATTTCATCTGCAGTTGTAGGAGATGGAAATGAAAATTAAACGCCACCTCCTTCAGCATCACTACCACTGCCACTGTCGCTACCGCCACCTCCTTTGACGAAGTGGTGGGTGTGATCATTGTATTCCGAAAACTCTTCCTGGTTTTCCATGACATCCATCACAAACTACCACTAGAAAAGCTCAAGGAAAAGGAGAAATATGGGAACTGAAAATAACACCAAGTAAAGTAAGTGAAGGAAAAGCAAAGAAATTACCTATATGGAAATGAGAGAGTGGGCATCTGTTATATATAGTAAATGGTAAGCAAGTTAATGGAAACCAATTTTCCTTGCGTTTCCAACTTACAAAAATTGTTCGTTGAACAAAATTTGATGAAATTTTGATTCCCAGATGAGTAATTCGGAGGAAGAAGATGGGAAAAGGGAGGGGGGAGACCTACCTCATAACAGTTTGTTCATTACCTAAAATCAGCTGATAAACTAAGGATGTGTTGTTTGAAGGCATTTCTCCGTTATCTAAAGCAAGGTCACTCACGTGGGATGAAGATGACAGCCGGACAGGTGAACTACTCAGAAGCTGTCACATGGCGGGTAGCAGGAAGAACCTGCTACCTGGTGAGCAGTGAAATTTTGTATGTCTATTTTCAAACCTTCAAATGCTTGTCCAAGCTTGATTGATCACTTAAGTATTTATCAATGTTAATGAAGACTGTATAAAAGTATAATACGCGCTATAAAAATAGACGCTCCCTAAACCAGATTACAAAATGGAAACACAAATTATGTGCATAAGCAATCATAGTTTTTCTTTCTTGGGTAAAAAAGCGCAAAAAAGGTATTCAGAAACAAGGAAATGGCTCAGCGGCCTACAATATCCACCGGACTCCCATTTAATGGCTCGTTAGTCAACAAAAAGTACTTATGGCCGAGCTCGTCACAAGGTCTCGTGTGTTTTGCACTCCCATCAAAGCCAATTTGAGCGCATTCCACGGTCCTGTATGTCTTGCACGACCACTTCCATGGGGGCCGGGAAACTGAATAAGAATCCAAATGGCCATCACAGGAAGAGAGAAACCATGGCCATAAACTAGCACAACGTGCTTAAAAATACTTTAAAAAATTGAAGAAAACGAAGTTTCAGAACTATGTGCTCTCCTCCGAGGTATCGGAGTTGTCAAATCGAGTATTATTGGACTGCTAGTAGAGTTGGTCCAGGGATTTGAGACTCCTTATTTGGTTTTAATTTAGCACCAATGAGCTTTAGCTCTTCTAGTAAGTAGTACCTCTTGCACTTTGCACCAAAGGCTGGCAACCTTCAATTCTCGTGTCACAGGCAATGATTACACGCAACTCTAAAACAATTCCAAGCAGTTTATGTTTTTTTTTTCTTCAAGCAAGTTACATTAATTAAAATAAACCATTACAACGTAAAGATAATACCCAAATAAACATTCCTAGAAAGACAGAGACAACTGTATCCAAACTGATGGTTCCGGAAATGGCCAACATGACCTTGGGGGAAACCAAAGAAAACATAAGGACTACCCGTATTTGGGAGTAACAAACTAAGGGGTAGCCAGATTCCGAAGATGTAGGGAAATACATCAGATCCTTCACTCCCACTAAAACAGAGGTGAGAGCCTTGGACAGCATAGAGTGACAGTTTACATTACTGCCGCGGTCAACATAGGAGCCGTGTTGGCAAGGTTGGTTCAAGTCTCGTCAAAGACTATATATGATCATTGTAGCCCATCGAAAACAATTCCAAGCAGTTTGTCAGCCCAATCAAAGTCCAATTTTGCCAATTGGATAATCTTTTGCAAATTGTTGCTCCTTTATTAATAGTTTGATATTGTCTATTATAAACTCGGTAAGTTGATGATGTCTTGCTGAAGCTCCGATGGTTTCCACCACAGCCCCCAGCTTCATTTGGTTGGATGCAGCCCATCGATTTCAAAGTAAGTGAAGACTGAAGACGGAAAAGTCGAGACTGAAAATATAACTAAACTGGGGAGACATCTTCACTGCATGTGGGGTAATGGATCCTTCCTCCTTTCTTTGCATCATCATCACCATTTAATTTCTCTAATAGTTTTGCAAATATACATAGATAAGGGCGAATATAAAAGAGCCCAACTTGAGGACAACCCCACTGGCATTGTTGGCCCACGGCTTCAGCTTCACCTTAGAGATATTTCTGTATCCAACATCAGCATCTGCCTTAACTTATCTGCTTACATGCCCTTTGATTTAGGCGCTTAAACTGTGCTGGACCAGCTCCTTTAACATACTGTGCGAGAATGCCAGTCAGAGAGCTAAAAACTATTCATCTGGCATGGCACCTCTGTTTAATCCTTATTTACTCTTTATAATTAGTTTGGCAGATATCAGCATAACTATATGTGCTTTATTCCATCTTTCTCTGTAGGTGGCAACTTGTCTCCTTCGGTTGATTCATATTCTTCTTTATTTCTCACTCACTGGCTGGATAAGGTCAGTCATATCTTGACAATCTGCCATGCAACGCCATATATCTGAAGCCACCCCATCCCGAATCTGTACTTCTCTTCGCACTTTGTACCTGCCTGAAAGGGAAACACGCGTTCCCACGAGCTCCATCGACTCTCTCTCCCGAAACGAATCTTCCTTTCCCGTTTCCCAACCGAAAGGACAGGTAGAAAAACCTGCACAAGCTTTTGAAGTTTAGATCTTCGATCCGCCTCGTTTGTGTTTTGGTTCTCGCTCATCAGTATGGATGATGATACAACAACGGCAGGAGTTGTACGGGACAATGACCCGAGTAGGAGCTATGCCTTCAGTGGCAAAATTATGTTGTTCTCCGTTTTTATACTTTTCGTTGCTTGCATCATCATAGCTTGCTTCCACATGTACTCCCGGCGCTACCACCTCCGCCGTGCCCGCAACCTCCGCCACCCCCAGAACCGCCTCCGCCGAACCCAACACTTCTCCTTCAGCTCCGACGCCGACGCCGCCACCTCCGCTGCTCAAAAGGGACTGGATCCTTCAGTCCTGAAATCCATTCCCACCTTTTCATGTGCCTCTGCAGCCGACGACTCGCCGCTGGAATGCGCCGTGTGCTTATCCGAATTCGAAGAGAAGGAGTGGTGCCGGCTTCTGCCCAGATGCAACCACTGCTTTCACTTGAACTGCATTGACATGTGGTTTCACTCTCACTCCAACTGCCCTCTCTGCAGATCCCCGGTTCAACCAACGCAAGCTCCGGGTCAGTCTACAGAAAAACCGCTTCATACAATTATAACGGTAGCTCAACCGGCCAGTTCGGAGCCCCAACTGAGCTCTGGCGGTATATTGCTTAAGCGGGACGAACATCAAATCAGTGGCAGCTCTTCAACACCTTCGCCGGTGTAGCTCTGGAGGATCCGAAGACAAAAGCGGGTTGTCCGAGTACTTGGGTCAAACAGACGGGTTGGCCCGATTTGGTCCGATGTATGCAAAGATTTTTCTGAGCAGAGAATATCTAGGGTACTGTATGTTAATGAATGGGGTGATAACTGGGGGAGTGAGTGAGTGGCAGCGTAGAAAATGAGATAAGGTCGAGTGAGGGCGGCCGTTGAGTCGAAATCCCGCCGAAAGTGAAGCTTGCAGCTGATTGATGACGACGCCGCAGTTGTCAGCCACGTGTCTTTGTCGTCGGGATGCTTGCTCGTGCGGCATTTTGCTGCTTAGTGTACATTGTTAGACATGTGCAGTTTTTTTTTTTTTTTTATGATTTCTAGAATTTGTTAGACATGTGCAGTTGTAACATAGTTTATGTGATAACTTGGTGTGTATGGTGTACAAAATTTGTCTTTCTTGATGGATTGAGAGTCACCGGATCGATGATTCACCATTTCTTAATATCATTAAAATATGTTACGTCATATGTCATAAGCATATCGAAGCATCTATCTGAAGAAACAAAAAAGAGTAATAGGAAGTAATATTTAAGTTACAGTAAGAAAGTTTTACAATAAAATTTATGTTCAAATGCATTAAATTAGAGATGATTGTATCTTATAAAAACGAGACTTTCAAACCAGAGGTGCGAATATTTTACTAGTTTTTTTAGAATTTAGGATCTATAGTACAATCTTGTCATGCCACGATTAGACTTTAAAAGCAAAACTACTGAAATGGGCATTTCAGGAAACAAATGCCCTACCAAAAAGTAAAAAGAAGCGATGGAAAAGAAAATGTGACGGAAACCATTGGATGGTGAAGCATGTCTTGCTACCAGTGGGTGGTCATCTTTGTAGTTTTTACATGTACCTTCCATTCTAGGTCAAGAGTTTGATCATAACCATAATCCCTCGGTACCTTTCTTTGACCCTCCAACACATGCAAATCACACGTAAACTAGACCGTATAAACTGATTTGATACCAAGAGAATCACATTACCACCGAAAGAGGAAAAGGAAAATGAATCCAACAATGGCGAGTTTCGTTTTCCTCTTGTCTCTCGCCCTGTTCCTCACCCTCCAACCCTGCCTGATTTCAGCGAGCCCGAACATTGTCATGCAAAACTACACCCCTAGCCTGGTTTCCAAGGCATGCGAGCACTCGACCCATAAGGAGTTTTGCCTCAGTGTGCTCAACTCTAATCCCTTCAGCCAGCAATCAAGCCTGCAACAACTTGCTTTCGTTGCTCTTAATGTTACTTCCGAAAATGCGACCGCCACATCTGAATTCATCAAACAGCTGGCTAACCAGATTTCTATCGACTCGGAGTTGGAACCCTCTCTGCAGCAAAGCCTGACCGAATGCAGCGAAGCCTATCAAAGTGTTGTCGAGCTAACTGATAATTCGATAAATGCCTTGGTCTC
This sequence comes from Escallonia herrerae, assembly GCA_033070095.1. Classification (NCBI taxonomy): domain Eukaryota; kingdom Viridiplantae; phylum Streptophyta; class Magnoliopsida; order Escalloniales; family Escalloniaceae; genus Escallonia; species Escallonia herrerae. Next base: position 58,536 of record JAVXUP010002875.1, read on the forward strand.
GCAATCAGAGGTTGGAGTTGAAAGTTATCTGAAAGCTGCCATTGCTACCATTGACACGTGCGACGTGAGCGTTAAGGCCCACACAGGTAAAGCCTTGGAGGTGTCGCACAAGAACCACAATGTTCGCCAATTATGCAACAACGCTTTGAGCGTCTACCGAGTTTTTGCTAACAACTGATTAATCTCTGCATAAATTCTATCCGCCTAAATTTAGCATCAAGAGTTCATCTATGAAAATTGTTGTCGACTTACTAATGACGTTGTTAGGATGGATCCGATGGATTTAATCGATGCGAAACCATCGTTATGAAGTATCATATATGAACTCAGGGAGGGATGTAAACATAGTTACGTAGTGCATTCTTTTTTTTATCTATTTGGGTGGCGCGAGATCAATAGTTTTTTGGGTTCAATTAGTCGCCTTTTCATAGACAAAAGATGCAATAATGTACGTTTTTACCCTTGAGGGTAATAAGTGCTTAATTGAAACAAGGTGTGATTAAGCCTTGCCCCATTTTTTGTTGAACTTAATCTGTGATTTTATTTGACTCCTATGGAGGATTGGTTCATTGCATTCTGAGAATCAGTCAATAGCAAACGTATAATTTCAGCATTATGTGGTGATGATGATTGTTTGGATTGGTCATTTTTCATGGACTGCCACAAAGAAAGAAGTAAAAGTTATATATGTGACGTAACATATAACTTTATGATCGCATATTTCAGTGGCAAACACCCTTTTTTTTCCCTAAATATATCATGTTTCTGGTGATGAGGAACCAACCACAAAATCCCTCGTTTAATCGCAAAAACTTTATGCAAAACCCTCTTTTCTGGTGAATCTATTTGTATCAGTACGATAAACCTTCACCATACACAGGAAGCAAATAGAAAAATTGAACACAATCTATTTTCATTAAGAAATAATATTTCATAATGCAAGAATCCACTCCGTGTAATTCCAAAAAAAAAATCAAACTTTTAAATTAACCCGGTAACTGACATGGGCCTCTCTATTTCTCGAACCCCGCGTAGATCTTCAACGCTGAGTGAGTGCAATTTTTCTCAATGAACAGCAGAGGGGGAGCAGGTAGAGGTGTTGTGTGCCCTTTTTATATGAAATCAAACGATATGATTCACTGAAACGTAGACTAACATTACATCCCATGTACGAAGTTTTTTGGTTGTTTTCGTTCAAGAACTGTCAACTTATTGATAGCATGCCAACCCAGGTAGCCTGTAGGTTATACCCCAGCGTCAGGAACCAGCGAAAGGGGATGAAAAACAAAATACGCTAATGGTAACAGTCTCTTCTTGGGACTAGAGTGGATCTAGTACTGCTGTCCATCACCTCTTTAAATTAATTGAAAAATATGGTGAAATACATTTTAACAAACCAAGTTTAAACTTCAAAGCATGCAATTTGACACCTCTTACTCTTTAGAGACCATATGTCATCACGGATTCAGCAAAATGCAAAACTATAAAACTTTCTTATTTTATGACAAAAAATCATGTCATCTAGATTAATCCCCCAATTGATGGGCTACAACGTTCCTTATGTTAACCCACTCTTCTTGTACAATTTTGAATCTTATTGAACTTGAAGATCAATTCAAAAGCTCTACCTAATATAGATATACACATATTAAGCCTTAAAATTTGACCATTAAAACCTCAAAGTTCATTTAAGATAGCAAAATAAAGGCTCACAGAGGTAAAATACAAAGAATCGTGTATAACATCTTAAAAGCACTTTTATATTAAACAGAATAAATCCCCCAATGTAAAAGTAAGAAAATCATGTATAAAAGTTAAAGATTAATAATAGACTTAATTCGTAAAAATACTTTAAAATACCAATATGGCAGTTCACCAAAGAAACTAATTTTAAGTGAATAACTTCAAACTCTAAATTAAAATCATATACACCACTAAATACAATTAAAAAAAAGAATTAAACCGAGCATGACTTTATTCTTAAAAGCACTTTAAATTATCAAAATAACAAATTAACTTTGTAGGATGATTTTTAAGATTAATAATTAGAAAAAAAACATTAACATGTATGCTTCTCATTTATTACACAATTTGATAAATCAGGAAGTGCTTTTCGTTGGAAATTCTCACCTAGCCATTCAGCTATACATTTCATCTATAAGGTTATAAGACAATCATGACATGCAAAGATTTATCTTTTGACCTCATTAATTTGTAAAACTTTTATATAAGATGAAACAACGTAAATTGTGGAAGCGACACATAAGATTTTTTCAACTTTCTTTTCTTTCTTAATCACTCTTTACTTAAGCGACACATCATCATGATTCTTTTGTTTTTTTTTTTATATATTTTTATTCCTACCTATTAAGTTTTTACAATGGTTTTCACTAAAAAAAAAATTTGGGTACTATTGGCCCTAGTTTTGTAAACCTTATAAAACTAAAATATCAATTCTTCGGATTCTAAAACTCTACCGAATGAATGTACATACTTATTGTTAATGTTATTGTATAAGATTTTGTATGGTCAAGTGGTTATTATGTATTTTTCATAGTCTAGAATATTCTTTAATTTTCTATCATGCCTATATAAAGGCTCTCTTGTACATATTTTTACATATATCAATATTAATATCTTCCCGCTTATCATGATACCAGAGCCGTAACTATCTGTCACCTCCTCTGCTATTTTAGCCACCGCTTATCATTACTGTTCATCAAGGGTATTCTATCTCTTTTGCTCAATTTTTTTATCCTCTTTTGGTACCTATGTGTGTGTGTGTGTGTCCAGTTCCTATCCAACACCACCACAAGATTTCGTTTTCTTTCGATTACAGCGCCGCCATCTATGCCACCAAATTCTTCTCCATGTGCCCCGACATGCCACCCAAAGTTTCTGCCATCGGATCCATGCACCACCACTGTCCCAAGTGTCCCCATGCGCCCCCACGTGCCTGTCAGATGCCCGGGTCTCCAGAAAGGTTCCGGGCTGACCCATAGCCTATTTACTGAACACGACCCGTCGGACCTGACCCTGCCTTTTACCCGGTTTGCTATTTCTAGTTCACTTAGACCGGTTTCTTTTATTTTGACCTATTCACTTGGTTTTGACCCGGTTTTCTTAGGTCCCAGACCGATTCCCACTATTTTTTATTATTCTGAATTCATTCATGCCATTCGTTTGCTCAAATTATGTTCATATCTTTTATTTTTTGAGCCTCTCGTTTGGTTTATTATCTCTTATCTTTTTGCTTGGTAACTGCAATGGATCCCGCTCAACCTTTTTCTATCATCCTTGATGATTTTAATTAAATTTTGTGGGCCTAAGCTATGCGTAGCTTCATCAAAGGTAAGAAATTATGGCGCTACCTTACTTCTAGTAATATTAGTATACCTGTCCAAACGGTGAAAGTCAACCAAATTTCGTCGAAAGACTTGAGGATTGGGATAGCAAAAATCATCAAATAATCATCTGGTTCTGTAATATCTCTATTCCGTCTGTCTATCAATAGTTTGGTCGCTATAATACTACCAAAGAAATTTGGAATCTTTTGGCTTAGCGATACACTACTGCAAATATTACTCATCAGTACTAGCTTTATGATTCACTTAACCGGATGAAATAAGAGCCTGGTCAGTCTATCAATAGCTTCCTTTCTTAGATGCAAGGGATTTGGGATCAATTGGAACTTTAAGAACCGTCATGGACACTGAAGATTCACCTCATTTTATTGTTTACCGTGACCACCTTTGCCTTATCCAGTTTCTTATGTCTCTTATTAATGCTTATGAATCTGTCTGAAGCTCCCTTTTGCACCGGAGTCCATGACCTACCCTGAACAATGTTGTTGCTGAACTTCTTTCTAAAGAAACTCGTCAAAGCCTTCTATAGACCTGTCGTCGTGATATTGTTCTTGCTGTTCCTTTTCGTCTTCCCTATCTCTTTACCCTCATCAGCTTCGAGACGTTCATAATCTTTTTTTAGCAAGAATGCCGCTACCGCCATGAGTTCGGTCATATGGTTCTTGATTTCCATGTACGCCCTTGTAGACTAAGTCGTAAGATTGACACTGGTCACTTCCCATAAGACAATCCTCGTAACCCTGAAAAATGGTCCAAGAATACTAGCTCAACTCGTGCTCCACATAAATCAGGAATTCAGTATAAGTTCAAAACTCCTTCCCACTCTGTTGTTGCTACTGATGATGATCTGCTAAACGATTCCTCGTCTTTCACTTTCTAGGTTAATGATGTTGCTAAAATACTAAAACAAATCATGTCTAATTCTAGAACTCTGTCTTCCTCTGCTCTTTCAGTTACTTCAGGTAACTCCTCTTGGTATTTTGATTCTGGGTGCTGCAATCATATGACATTTTATCCTTTTTTTTGTCTCTAAGCAACATATATCCCAATATGCACTCATTCAAACAGCTGATAGTTCTCATATGCCTATTAATCATGTTAGTAATGTCTCTACATCTACCTTGTCTCTCCTGATACTTACTTTATCCCTTCTCTTAAGTTAAACCTTATCTCTGTTGGTTAACTTTGTGATATTAGTTTTGACTTAAACTTTTTTCGTACTGGTTTTCATGTGCAGGATCCGAAGACGAGTCAAACTATTGGGATCGGTAGTAAAGTTGGACGATTGTTTGAGGTCATCAATTTATCCGTCCCTCATCGTCATACCATTCTGCATCATTCTACTGCCTCCGTTGCTTCACAAAGTTCTCTTGAATTGTGGCATTCTCATTTAGGCCATTTTTCATTTTCTCGGCTACATCCTCTTGTATCTAGTGGTTTGCTAGGTGTCGTTAGTTCTAAATTTTTTTATTGTTTACCATGTTAGCTTCCTAAACAAATTGCACTTCCATTTTATTTAAATACTTCAATTTTTCTACTCCATTTGATCTTGTTGACTCTAATTTGGCGGCCTACTCCAAACACTAATAATATTTTTTTATTCTTGTTGACGATTAGTCTCGTCTTACATGGTTATATTTGAAGTGAAATCGATCTGAATTATCTCAAATATATCATACTTTTGTTATCATGGTCAAAACACAATTCTCTCTAAATATTAAGCTTTTTCAAACTAATAATGCTATGTAATACAAATCAGAAGAGTTTCTCCAACTTCTTCAAGGAGATGGAACCATTACTCATATATCGTGTCTTAGTACTTCCCAATAGAATGGGCTTGCTGCATGCAAACATCGACGTATTCTAGACACTGTTCGTGCTTTTCTAATTTCTGACTCACGTTCTGAAAATTTTTAGGGGGAAGCTGCTCTTACAGCTGATTATACCATTAATCGTTTTTCGTCTCTCACAATTGATAATCAAACTCCCTATGATCGTCTATATGAGTCCTCTTTGAACTACAGTATGCTTAAAGTCTTTGGTTGTGCTTGTTTCATCCTTATCCAACCCCACAAACGTACAAAATTGGAACCTCGTGTAATGCCCCTGAAAATCCGGAGCGCCTCCGTCCCGAATTCCTACTGGTTGTTAACCTACTGGATCACATCAAACCTGTCAGATCATGTTCCCTACCACATACTTTAAAGCATATAATCCAACACCAATTCAAATTCCTTAAAATATAAGATTACAATAACTGCTCAAACTTAACTATTAAAACCTAAGTTCTCAATAACTGAAGTCCTGATAGAATGAATCAACAATACAGACACGCGCTGGGGTCACATTACCCAGTAGTGATGGGCTCATCGGAAACTCACACAGACTCTAACTCATTCCCAAATATGCGACAGCTGATTGTCACCTGCAGAAGGAAGTCAAACGAAGGGTGAGCTTTTGAGAGCTTAGTAAGGTCATACAAGGACTACAAACAGAATTACCAAACGACTCTAAAGGATCCAACTGACGATGATTTTTGAAATACCTCAAACAATTTGAAGAGCTCAATGATTTTCAAAATAATCAAAATTCATCATAGACAGATACCAAATAACTCTAATAATAACAATCACGATGGTTTCCAAACGATCAGTAAAATATCACTTCCAAAGTCATTATTTTCAAAGTACCACAAAAATTTCTCTCAAGGAATAATTATGGAATAATTCAGACATACTTTTCAATCATTTTTGCCCACACCAATACACACCAAATCCTTTAATACACATAAATTATGGAATAATTCACGGATGTAACTCAATGATAATTTTTTTAGAATTTCAAAAGAATCATAACTAGTTCGATCAGATATCAAAGAAATTTTTTAGATAATATGCAGACAATCATAGATACACCGACTAGTCCATCAAGGTACTAGCCCACACCAATACATAGACTAGTCCATCAAGGTACTAGCCCGCACCAATCCATCGACTAGTCCATCAAGGTACTAGCCCACACCAATGCACCGACTAGTCCATCAAGGTACTAGCCAACATCAATGCACCGACTAGTCCATCAAGGTACTAGCCCACACTAATACACCGACTAGTCCATCAAGGTACTAGCCCACACCAGTGCACAATCTCATGTCAATGTACAGAATGACAACAATTTGATAATGCCACATGTTATTCAATACTCGATGGGTGATAGATAATGAGCATCGATAAGAGATTCCATAAACATTTTAAGGCTCAATGAAAGGTTTTTACTGCAAGAAATGCAACTTGTATCAACATAATAGAGTCCAAACAAATAGCGATGACAAATCAAAATAAATAACCGATTTATGTTCAATATTGGGGTCTCCTAGGTAATAGCATGTTGATCTCAATTCATACCTCAGAGTTCGACATCAGTCATAAGTAAATCAAAGGAGTAATCACGAGTACGAGTCATCAAAATAAGGGTTCGGACGAAAGTCTTTACCCATGGTTCAGATATAATCTCTTACCTGGATCCGCAGTTAATTTATCCTAACCGGAAGTCTTTCACTTTAACCTAAATGAGACAATCAAATCATCAGGATATCGGCTATAGTACAATATTATAACTTAATACGAACTCACACATACTCCCAAAATGAACCTCCTTTACCGCGTATATAAAATTATCAAAAGGCCCGTAGGTATAAAATTATCAAAATGCCTCGCTTGGACTTAAATCACCAAAATAGTCTTCTCATAAGTAGAGTACCTTAAGTATCCTTATCGTATGCAAATTTACTTAAGAATACCCTTTATGGGTAAAATTACCAAAATACCCCCCTTTGGGTGGCAAATTACCAAAATAACCCTGGGATTTTTCGACATCAAAAAAAAATCCCAAAAAATCTTAAAACCCTGAAGTCATTTTTGGGCTAAAAAGTATTTTAGTAAATTTTCTCCTGAAAATTCCGAACCCTATGTCTGGACCGAGAGCTAAAAAGCCGGTTTCACTAAAAATACATATCAACCTAAAAATGGTCCAAAATTTTAGAGTATGAATCATACCAGTAAAATAAGATTTTACTAAAATTTTAAGATTAAAATAACTTAATTTTCTATGCCAAATAATTCGATAATTTTGGTTAACCGATACCCTAATTTAGCGCCCTTTGCGAACACCAAAAATTCTTGAACAATTTCAGAGCGTACTTCTTATGAAAATATTAGGGGTTGCAATTTTGGACTTTATCTAGTTTTGCACCTAACTATTTATAAAAATTCATGAAAAAACTGCTTAAAGTAATTTTGATCTTTAGAGACAATAACAAACACTATTTACCCTTAATGGATTAAACACACACACACACACACACACACACACACACACACACACACACACACACAGTTTCACCTTAGAAACACGCACCTGTCTAATACCACACACACACAACTCACTGATACACTCCTTTCACCCGCAGCCCCTCTTCCAAATACTCCCAAGACCCCTACACAAGTGAATTTACACCCAAATACTCACACTAACATACAACTATACACATTACATACATAATCTCTCACACACTCACACACCTGTAGCACACATACACACTGAATGCCCGAGCATTGCTCAAATCTAATGCTTGTTTATTTTCGGAGCACCGATGATTATTTTAAACAGCTCCCGAAGTTCGGAATATTACACCTCGTACATGTCTTTACTGTTTAATAAGGTATGGTATTGAACATAAAAGGTATCAGTATTGGGATCCTGTCTCTAATCATTTACCTATTTCTCGCCATGTTGTTTTCTGGGAACATAAGATGTTTTCCTTTATCTCTTATTTTCATTTACCTTTTTTATCCAATGTTCTATTTTTTACTAATTCATCTGTTCCGCTATTTTATGACTTTGATGAAACCAACATGCCACCTTTTGATGACTTTATGGCCCCTCCTGGGATGTCTGCCCTCCCTGCTAATCGTGTTACACCTGATCAAGGTCTACCATCTATCTATGAGGTTACTGAATCTCCCTATTCCCTTCATGCCCATTTACAGCGAGCACAAAAACCTCCAGCATATCTTCAGGACTTTTATTGTTTTTTTACTATTATTTATTTACAAGAGCGTCAGTCTTATTACGAGGCTAGTTCTGATCCTGCTTGGCAGCAAGCGATGCACAATGAGTTACAGGCACTAGCCAAAACCCATACTTGGGATCCGGTTGATCTTTCTCCTGGAAAAATTGCTGTTGGATGCTAAATGGGCCTATACAATTAAGACTCACTCTGATGGCTCCATTGAGCATCATGAGGCTTGTTTGGTAGCAAAGGGCTTTACACAGAAATATGGTATTGACTATGAAGAAACATTTTCTCATGTAGCTCATCTTACATCTGATTGTAGTTTACTTGCAGTTACTGCTGCTCACAAGTGGCCTTTATTTCAGATGGATGTCAAGAATGCCTCTTAATGGTGATCTCATTGAGAAAATCTATATGCAGCCTCCTCTAGGATACTCTCATCCTCCAAAGAAAGTTTGTCGGCTTCGTCGTGCAATATATGGTCTCAAACAAGCTCCCCGTGCCTAGTTCAGTTCCACTTTGCACCAATTTGTTTTGCATCAAGTGCATATGATTCTGCACTCTTTATTCAAAAATCTACTCAGGGTATTATACTTGTGCTCCTTTATGTGGATGGTATAATTATCACAGGCAGTGATCATGATGGCATTTCAATTCTCAAGTAAGATCTTAATCACCACTTTGAGATAGAAGATCTCGGTGCACTCAATTACTTTCTTAGACTTGAAGTTTCCACTGCCTCTGATGGATACTTTATTTCTTAAGCTAAATATGCTTCTGATCTCCTTTCTTGTGCTGGTTTAACTGATAGCAAAATCGCTTATACTCCTCTTGAGCCTAATGTATAATTTACTCTTCTTGATGGTACACCTCTTCGTGATCCTACTTTATATTGCACATTTGTTGGTAGTCTTGTGTACTTGATCGACACTCGCCCTGATATTGCATAACTGTGTACTTGGTTAGCCAATTTCTCTCTGCTCCACGTACGACTCATTTTGCCGTAGTGTTTCACATTTTTCGATACATCAATGGTACCTTATTTTATGGCTTACATTTCATTCTTCTCATAAGCTACATGCATATTCTGATGTCGATTAGGCTGGGGGTTCCTACCGATCGACGCTCTACTATTGGTTTTTGCTTCTTTCTTGGCATCTCTTTTATTTCATGGAGAAGTAAGAAACAGACCCTCACATCTCATTCTAGTACGGAAGCTGAATATCAAGCATTGGCTGATATAACCCAGGAGCTTCTATAGTCGCGTTGGCTACTTGAGGACATGGGAGTTATACATTTACTGCTACACCTCTATATTGCGATAATCTAAGTACCACTAAGATTGCTCACAATGATGTGTTTCATGAGCACACCAAACACATTGAGATCAATTGTCATTTTGTGCATCAACATGTTGTTCGTGACATTGTTTGCTTACATTCTGTGACTTCCCTTAATCAAATGGCAGACATTTTTACTAAATCACATCCTCCAGGACGACTTCAAGAGTTAGTTTTTAAACTCCAATTGGCTCATTCTCTCTTATCTTGAGTTTGAGGGGGGATGTTAATGTTATTGTATAAGGTTTTATATAATCAAGAGGTTGTTATGTTATTTTTCATAGTCTAGAATATTCTTTAGGTTTTCTATCATGCTTATATAAAAGCTCTCTTTTACATATTTTTACATACATTAATATTATTATCTTCCCTCTTATCACTTACTTTTAGCTATTAACACCTCAAAATAATTTAAAGATAACAAAATCAGGTCTGAAAAATGCTAATACGAGAAACATTAATCATTAATACTACAAAATTTGAAATTTTTTCTTTCTTTTTTACGGAAGCAACAAACAAAACAAGTATGTTTTAGTACTTAGAAGTATTTTTAAACCATCAAACAAAAGGATAGTTAAGAAATTAGTTTTAATTATATAACTTCAAACTCTTAACATCTCAAAAGCATTTCAAACAACATCATAAAATGTCACCCAGGTAAATAATGAAAATTCATATGTAAAATTTTAAGATATATACTTCAAAAACTAAAAGATTTCTTCTTTTTTTTTAAATTGTTTAACCTCAATATTTCACAATGGTACATGGAGTAAGAATAGTCATCATTTTATTACCGTTTAATTCCAATCATGTGTAGAGCTTTTGTAAAATACTCTGGTGTTTTTATGATAAATTAAAATAATCATTAGCATTAAAATGTACGCATAGTTCTAAATTGATTCTCTTAGAAAATTTTCAAAAATACATCAAAATGAATGGTCGAAAAAGCATAAAGCATGACCTTCAAGGAAAACAATTAAATACAGACATTACCACTTTAGATACCATCATATTATCTCTTTTTAAAGTTAGTTTATGTTTGAAAAGGGTGTTTATTTGAAAGTAAGTATAGTAGCTCCAAGTGCTTCAATTTCTGTTTCAAACTCTATTTTTACGGCACGTATTAGTAGGTTATTTAAGTCTACATAAATAATTTACTTAGTAGATAGTTTGTGCCTTGTTTACCTTTTTTTTATGATTGAATTTCAATACAGAGGACAGTAATTTGTATTTAATTTAATTACAAGAATAAGCTATATCAAAAGCATCTATAAATAAAATTGTTGATCAATGATGTGAGCCGTAAAGTGAAAAAAAAAAGAGAATATCTACAGTTATTTAGATGGAGTATTGTTAAAAAGGCCATTCAATTGTTAGTAAGTAAATAAATGATGAAATATATAGCTTTTTTTTTTATTTCTTGAATGTTTAACTTCTTAAGCTCGTGTCTTAGAAAAATATTAATATTAGTGCTAACGTACTTTGGAATAAACTAAAAGGATTATTTGATACGGAGCAATTTATTGTTTATTGCATCTTTACTTTTTGAATACTTTATTCTATACTTTCGACATTAATATTGATAATAGTTTCGAGTAAAAAGAGGATATTAAACTATTACAAAACTATATGCACATGTGATTTGACTATAATTTTTTACTTATGTCTCGCTCACCAAATTTCACAAGACTTAATTTAAAGCCAGTAAAAATACATAAGAAACGAAATATTAGTTTTTTTTATACATGTGTAAGTATGATAAGTTAGGTATGAACAATTTTTTTTCTCCATTTGACATTTCTTTTAATCAAATCACATAGTAATATATAGTATTTTGAAATACATGTTAATTTTGTTTTCTCTGTTTGGTTGTGAATAGCCTCACCAACAACATATTAGGCGACCCCGATATGACTGTGCAATCGATATTCACTACATTCTAATACATAACAATTAAAAGAGGATATAAAGAATTAGAAAAATATCATGTCGGTGAAAATTAGATATTTTTTCCTTGACAATAGTTCTAGATATATTGATAGTATGCATTAGTTTAGTGAGGCACCAAAATGAAATATAAATTATGTATTGTACACAGTTATCATCAATATGATTCTGATCGTCATAAGTAGTGGATTGATTTATTTGTGATATTTATATACATGAATTATTTCAAATATTATGTCTTATCATGTATATATGCATTACCTCGCTGAAAGTCATTCTATTTGTTATTTTTTTTTATCTTAGAATACAATCGACTATAATATAAATATGATTGACGAGAAAATTAAATTTGTATCTCAAACCTGATTAAATTACATCTCAATTCATCATGTGCATTTGCACGGGTCTATTAGCTAGTTACAATTAAAAAGACAAACTACTAAAATGGGCATTCACATATTTTTAGAAGGACAAAAATGGCCTTCTGAACAGGTAGAAAGACAAAAGGAAAGAGGCAATGGAGGAGAAAATGTGACAGAAACCCTTGAGGGGTGAAGCATGTCTTGCTATCACTGGGTGGTCATCCTTGTAGTTTTTACTGGGTGGTCATCCTTGGAGCTTTTACACTTACCTTCGATTTGAGGTCAAGAGTTTGATCTTACCTATAATCCCTCCGTGCCATTCGTTGACCCTCCAACACACGAAAATCGATCAGACGTAAACTAGACCCTATAAATCTCTCCATCTTTGCTGATTTGATACCAAGAGATTCACATTACCATCGAGAAGAGGAAAAAGAAATTGAACCCAACAATGTCGAGTTTCATTTTCCTCTCCTCTCTCACCCTCTTCCTCACCCTCCAACCCTGCCTGATTTCGGCAAGCCCGAAGCTTGTCACGCAAAACAACACCCCTGACCTGGTTTCCAAGGCATGCGAGCGCTCGGCTCACAAGGAATTTTGCATCAGAGTGCTTAACTCTTATCCCCCGAGCGAACAAACAAGCCTCAAAGAACTTGCCACCATTGCTCTTAAAGTTACTTCCAAAGGTGCGACCGCCACATCTAAATTCATCGAACAGCTGGCTAACAAGACTTCTAGCAACTCCAAGTTAGAACCCTCTCTGCAACAAAGCCTAACCAAATGCAACAAAGCCTATCAAGATGCAGTCGAGTGGATCGATGGTGCTCTAATTGCCTTGGTCTCAAGAGTCGACGATGGAGTCGAACGTTATTTGAAAAATGCCATTGCTCTCATTGACACGTGCAATGCGAGCGTTAAGGCCCAAACAGGTAAAGCATTGGAGGTGTCACACAAGAATCGTAATGTTCGTCAATTATGCAACAACGCTTTGAACGTCTACCGTGTTCTTATTATATCTGCATAATCTCTATCCGTCTAAATTTAGCATCAAGGGTCCATCTATGGAAATTGTTGTTGACTTACTCATGACAGTTGTTAGGATGGATGGAATTAATCGATGAGAAACCATCGACATGAATTATGCTATATATGAACTCTGGGAGGGCTGTAAACACTGCTTTTCTTCTTTTATTAAACTCCTTGATGAATCCTTATAATCCCTTTATGTGTTTTGTTTAAGGGTCAATAGTTTTCTGAGTTCAATCAGACTCCTTTTCGTTGAAAAAATTAAAGATGCAATACTGGCACGCTGTCACCCGAACTTAATTGAAACAAGATGTGACTTAGCCTCACCCATTGTTTTGAGCTTCATATCGTCTGTGATTTTACAATTCTATATACGGAGGATTGGTTCATTGCTTTCTGAGAAGCAGTCTAACAGCCAAAAAAAAATTCAGCATTCTGTGGCCTAAGTATGGCGGTGATTAGGGTTGGCAAAATGGGAGGATGAGTTGGGTTTGGGTGTTAATTAATTGGGTTGGGTCTAAATGGATCATTAACCCATTTAGTAATTGGTTAAATGGGTTATCTCTTAAATGGGTTGGTTTCACCCATTTATCCGATAATGAACCATTTACATTACAAAATTCTCCTCTCTCCCCTTCGTCTGAAACCACCGCCACCAATTCAAATGCTACAGTCGAAGCCACGGCACAGTCCGTATCCACCTCTATCGTCGCCGTCGCCGCCCATACCCACCTCCGCCGCCACGCTCTCAGCCACCTCAATACTCACAACCACCGCATCATGCCACAATTACCACCACACCCACAACAAAACCAACAACCACCCCCACAGCAAGCCCCCTTATCCTTCATCTGAAACACCTGCTAAAAAATTGCCATTACCCAAGGTATAAACCATTGTGGCTCCTCCACAAAAACCCAAATGTGCCTCTCTTTTGCTCTTCACCATACAACCACCAATACCTAGATATGCTTCTCTTTTGCTCTTCCACAAAGACCATTGCAAGTTCAAATTTCACTTACAATCTCAATGTGACTAAATCTCTTTTACGCTCAGGCGGTGGGTGCTGGGCCTTGTGGCTGTGGATGTGCAATTAGTCGCCGATGGCGCCCGTGGGTGTGCGATAGTTGGAGGTGGTGATGGTGGCCGGGGGACTACGACTGGAAAGGATGCGTGATGGTGGCCGTGGGTCTGTGACTGGACGTGACTGGAGGCGATAGTTGGGAGTAGTGGTAGCCTTTGGCACCAGATTGGTGGCTGCGTTGTGGGATATGGGTGCCGGCGCAATTGAAAGGGATTCCATTTGTGCTGGTGGTGTTGGTTAAGAGAGAGAGAGAGAGAGAGAGTGTCCGTAGTGTGTAACTGTTTAGCTTATTCTGACTTTATTTGTTAATGTGCCACTAAAAACTAAAAAGTGAGATACATATACGGTTTGGGTACCCATTTACAACCCACTTAAACTCACGAATAATTGGGTTGTAAAATGAATGACCCATTTACAATCTATTTATTAAATGAGTGGGTATGAGTGAATTTTAAGTGGACGGATTTGGGCGGGTAAATGGGTTTGGGTCTTCATTGCCACCCTTAGCGGCGATGATGATTCTCTGGCCCAGTTGTCAACATTTTTTCTCTATAAGAAATAATTGATTGGTTGATGAAGAGTCCATGCGTAGACTCTAGTTGGATTGGTAATTTTTCCAGCGACAGCCACAAGAAATTAATTCGAACTTAGCATATGCGCTTGAGAAAAAGAAGTTACGAAAAGAAGTTATTTAATGTTGTAATATATAAGTCGATCTATTATTGCGTCTTTCACTAGCAACATCTTTTTCCTCTCTAAATTTATCATGTTTCTGGTGACGAGGAACAACTACAATATCCTTCTACTGAATGCATAATTCTTTGCCCAACACCCGCTATTTTAACAAATCTATTTGTATCAATCTTAACCGTACACATGAAAACAAAAATTAAAGGTGAATACAACATCAATTTTCATTAACAAAATAGTATTTCATTTTGTTAGAAAGAGCAGCAAACTTTTCAATAACCACGGTGACATACATGACAGTGGGAAGCTAGTTCTAAATTATAAAAATCTGACTTACAAATGCTGCTTTCTTTATTCAGCGCCACGAACTTTGTCCCTTGTCCATTGAATCATCAGATTATTTTACTTACGCAAATGCTAGGGAATTGGCTCTAATACAAGCTCAAAAGATTGAAACGAGGACAGGGCATTGAATGTAAAATCTGTCAAATGCCCCAGTTGTTTCGGAACAAGCATAAGAAACTCGATCTTCCTAGACTTTGTCCACTACCAAGGCATGCCATCAAATGCATCAACTACGTACATTAAGCGCCTCTAACATTGTCATGAAAGACTTACCATGGATATTAAGATGTATATATATATATATATATATATATATATATATATATATATATATATATATATATATATATATATATATATCTTCAAAATTTGGGCTATTTGTTCTTCGTCTCCTTTACCTTTTTTGTACCGGAAAAAGAACGATTTTATTGATTGAAATAGTTACAATCATTGAAGATGTTAGACATTCCGAATGGTGTTACCTCCTCTATCAATACAAGTGCATAGATTGAATCACGTGTATATTTAACTAGTTTATGAGTTACTTTGTTACCTGAATGTTTGACGTACTAATATTTACATGTATCAAAGATAGTGAACGATCTATTTCACATTATCTGCGGTCCCTTTGATCTTAGATAAATTTTCACTTAGTGGGTTCAAAGCATTGATGATTAATACTGCGTCTCCCTCTAATTTGAGTCAAGCGCATTTTTTGGAAAGAGAAAACGATGAGTATAGAAAGAGAAAACTGTTGTATTGCTTATGCAAGCGTTGTGCCTTCAATTATGCCCTTCGCCTACTGATCTACAATTCAATTCTTACAAAAAACTTACACGGAGTAACTTTTTTGAAATAAGATCAACATTAACTTATTACTTGGGTAAAACAATCACAAGAATGAACGAACTGTGAGCTGCAGTTAGTGCTAATCACAATAAGCTTCCAGTATATGGCACTCCGGTAGGAGATAACCAATTATCCCCTAAAAGGAAGCTGGACACTGTAAAATTAGTGGCATCCGTAGCATTTATGATGTAAAAACCAGGCCATGTCACTCTACCGCTAGTCCTCGAACCAGGCCCCGTGTTGCTGAACTCTGCGTAATACGACGTATTGAGCGCGAAATCACCAGACCATTCGTGCCAGCCCAGTGGATTTATGAAACCATCTATGAAGGATTGCATGTATATAGTCCTGGAGTACTGTTTCCATGGCCTTCCCAAATATGTTTGGGTGGTAGCATTGCTAGAAGCCAAGTCGTCAGCAGCTCTGATCGTACAGTTTTGAATCGAAATGCCGGTGTTCTGGCCGGGGTCAGTTCTACCCTGGGCCGTGATGGCATTGAACTGCTGATCTAATGGTAGCCGCGGATACATGTTGCAATTTTGGAACACTGCCGCGGCGTTACCAAAGATGAAGTCCACTGTGCCGTAGATGTCGCATTCTTTGTAGAATTGTCGAAGGGAATGTGTGTATAACGTATCTTGGTACGCCTCGAAGCTGCAGCTATAAAAGGTAGATAGATCAGCGCCGTTTCGAACTGCAACCGCCTGGTGCTTGATTGCCCCGGCCGTGTTACGGAAGGTCATGTTTACCGCGACAAATCCAGGTCCTACTACAGCTGCAACATAGACATAACTTTATAAGATTCTGCCTATAAACAGCTGAAGTAACATGAATATTACTGTAAAAATTTCCGTCTTTACTAATTGAAAGTTAATTTTTTTCTCCACAACCATCGTGCTTTTTATCTTTTAGAAAAGGAAATAATGGTAAGCAGCAAGGATTTATACCAAATGTTGCCGAATTGAAGGTGGTCCAGCCGTCAACGTAGCTATGGTTGCCGGTGATGACAGTCTGATTGATACCATCCCCAATCATCATCAAATACCTTTTGTTCTTCGCAATGGACACATACTCTTCATAGACACCGGCAGTTACATAAATCAAGAAGTATCCGTCCGCAGCAGCCGTGTTATTGGGAGCTACCGCAACCGCTTCTTTGATGGCCGTGAAGTTCCCGCTACCATCCTGACTCACAACGACAATGTCGCTGACTAAAACTTGACCACCATCGTCTTGAAGAAGCTTTCTCCTGCTTACCATCTCGTAAATCGCCTTGTTTCTTTCAGACATCTTCAAAGGCAAACGACCCTTACCAAATGCCAGATGTTTTGTTCGAGGATGAGAAGGCGACTTTTTCTTTTTAACAAGCCAGCCTTTGTTGAATATTGCTAGTGAAACACTAAACAACTTTGTGGCATTAGAAAGTGGCGTGAAAAGGCCATTCTTCACATTCCAAGCCGAAGCCGTTGCCTGGAGACCATCTAGACAAGTTTCTGTGTTTGTTAAAATGGCACTAAGCATTGTTTGGACGTCGTCGGCACGCAATGGTGTCAGGGTTGCCTTGGTATTGGTATTGACAGTTTGGAAGGAACTCGACAGAAAATTCACGTTAAGCCCCGCTAGGAAGCGGCAGTCTTCAAGGGCGCGAACCGCGCCAATGGTCAAAGTGGATGAGCGGCCGAGGTACTTTTCGATCAGCGACAAAAACTTGCTGGCCGCGGACAAGGATTTACGGACGGAAAAACGGCCGTAGTCGTAGACACCGGCAGAGTTATTGTTTGGGATTTCGGATCTGCAAAAGGAAGGGTAAGGGGTGTACTTGCAAATGGTGGCGGCGGTGACGGGGTTCGCCGGAGAAACAACGTAGGCATGCGAGGAGGGACAGCAGAATAACGTTGTAGCTACAACAACGAGAATGAGACATAGCTTGGAAGCCATGGTTTTGAGAAGTTAATCAACTGTGAGTATGCATTTGTTAAGCAAGCATGAGTGGGTGTATAAATAGTACTACAAGGAAGCTGAGGGGACTTCGATTTCTGCAAAGTCAACTTGCATGGGCTTCCTATTTGTCGAAACCGCGTGGATCTTCAACTCTGAGTTAGTGCAATTTTTCTCAATGAACAGCAGAGGGGATGCAAGTAGAGGTGTTGTGTGCCATTTTTTATATGAATCTAACGTTCTCAATGAACAGCAGAGGGGATGCAAGTAGAGGTGTTGTGTGCCATTTTTTATATGAATCTAACGACTGACTGGAACGTAGACTAACATCACATTCCCATGCACGAAGTTTTTGGTTGTTTTCGTTCAAGAATAGTCAACTTGTTGATAACATGGCAACCCGGGTAAGTTATATACCATAAATGATCCAGCGTCAGGAATGAGCGAAAGGGGATGAAAAACAAAATACGCTAACGGTAAGGGTAAAGGTCTCTTCTTGGGACTAGGATGAATCTAGTACTGCTGTACATCTTCTCTTTAATTTTATAGAAAAAAGTCGCCTAATGTATTTAAATAACATAAGTTTAGAATTTAAAGCGAGCAATTTGACATCTCTTAATTCTTTAGAGAATGTTTTATCACGGACTCGGCAAAATGCAAAACATAAAACTTTCTTACTTGATAACAAAATTGTCATTAAAAACCCATCAATTGATCTGCTACAATGTTCCGTATGTTAACCCACTCTTCTTGCACAATTTTTTTTCTTTATTTAAGAATGATGAAACAGAACTATGGTTTTATACAAATTTGATTAAAAAATATTAATGCTGGAAATTTTCAATTTCTTTGTTTTGGGTATCGACTTGTACATTAGGTTTACTGCTTTAGTGTTCCTTGATTTAGGATATTATTTGGGAAAGATTTTGGGTGAAACTGGGTACGTAGTAGGAATAGCCAGCAATCCTCCTTATAGTTGCCATCAATTGTCGCTATATACTGTTTGTGATATTTTTGTATATATCTTTAACAATAATTCTTAACAATATTTTTTTTAACTCACTAATCAAAAGTCATTAAACATGTTTAGCGACCATTATTTATCGTTATACGTGAACTGTAGACTCTCGCTACAAGCCGGTTGCAACCAAAAAAAATTTATATCCTTTGCCTGTCATGCTCTGACTCTTCGTAACCTGAACTACACAATTAAATTTTTACAGACTCTTGTAACTTTTCTAATTTCTTGAGATTATTAGTCGTTGACACAAAATACTAGGTTATATAGCAGGATTCCCATAACAATTCTAAATTTGAAAATAACTTTTAGAACCTTAAGACAAACATCTCCATAGTCAAATTGTAGCTAACCCCCGCCTAATTATGGTCTTTTTACCTAACTGGTAGAGCTTAATTGGTGAGGACAGCACTATAAGGATTAAACTTTGCAAGATCTGTCAATGGTTAACTGGCTATGATCTTCGCATGTTTGAAGATTCAACATTTAGTCAACACGCTCAAATATGTGATGTGACGCCCTATCCATTTCAAGTAAGATAATATGAAGAGTCCCTTCCCCGAATAGCTAGTGTGAAAGGGTTGTTGCCTAATTGGTGCAACAGCAGAGCAAAGGGTTGCAATTGGACAAGCCAACAAGGCCTGTGCAGTTTTGGAAACTCCCCGCCAGCAGTCAGATGGAATATGCAAACCATAGAATTTGGCCTAAAATAGAATTTCCAATATTCCACAATTTCTATCTTCATTCCATTTTAGTTTTAGTGAAAGTGCTGCTTGTTTATATTGATCCGGTCGTCGCGGGAGTCACAATGGACTATCTACATTATCCCGGACATGTTACTAAAGTTACCGCAAGTTACACCACAACAGGAAAAAAGATCATGAAGGAAGAGAATTTACATTTAAGCTTTACTTTGAGTTATTTGAACTCTGCAAGTGTTACTTAAATTTCTAGATAGAGACAACTATGAGACTTTAGCGATGAAAAAGTTGGTGCAACTAATGTGGTATATTTGGTCCAACATTGTTGTTACTTATCAAAGAAAGTTATATATCTATATAGCTGATCCGTTGAGAGCACTAGCAAAATAGAAGAATTTACTAGCATGATCTGACCATCCACCTGTCCCGATGGACGGGCCAGATCTAATTTTTTAAAATACTTTTTCGCCGTCCGCTACATAATGTAGCGGACGGTTCTTTTCACTATTATAACCTCGTGTGCCTCTTGTAATTGGGTGATGCAGCTAAGTCCGCTACATAATGTATATGTAGCGGACATAATATAAAAACTGGCATATCTGCTGAGTAAACTAGAGAAACACATTCATTTCACTTTCAATAGGTTTCTCTCTCTTTGCTCTGGCTGCCACTGCCGCCACCAGACCAAGCACCAGATCTGATGGGTTTGAACGAGGTTGAGTCCCTGAGGCGCTCTCTCTCTCTGGCTGTTACTGCCACCAGACCAAGCACCACCGCCCACCAGACTAAGCACCAGATCTAATGGGTTTGAGTCCCCGAGGCTCTTTCTCTCTTCTATCTGGTCGTCGCCGCCACCAGACCAAGCACCACTGCCCACCAAACTAAGCACCAGATCTTATGGGTTTGAGTCCCCGAGGCTCTCTCTCTCTCTCTCTCTCTCTCTAGCCGCCACCGCCATCAAACCAAGCACCAGATTTGTTTTTGTTGCAAGGCCGATCTTGTCAGGTTTGAACTATTGCAAGCGCTTGAAGAAAAAGGTCAAAAAAAATAGTCAAAAGGGATCAGATATTGAACCTGGTGTAGAGCTCAACCTTAATCATTACGTTTTGCGACTTGAAGGTGAAGAAGATCTGCCCAAAAGAATCTTGAAAGACATATTTGCTTTGTGGACAGGTCGATTCAGAGGGCTAAAAGGCACCGACCAGAAAATTTAGTGGAGCTTTTAGAGAAATCTTCAGGCTTCAATGGGATTGTAGAATTCGGTAGTAGCCAAGTTCCCTCGCTCCATTATTGAAGAACCTCTTAACATCTAGAGTTTGCCTGTGGTAACCCTGACAAGCATTGCCATTGTACTTTCCAACATCAAGTCACCCTGACAAGCATTGCCATTACACTTCCCAACATCAAGTTACATTGCTGATAGTTTATTATGCAACGTGAATGAAGGCTTTTATTGTGCATGTCTTATAGATCAAAGCCTGAAGAACATTGAAGACTGGATAAACTAAAAGGATGTAGCAAAATTTGAGACAATTGCAGGAAGTAAACACATATTCAGTTTGGAACAAACTTTGACTCCTACCCGGATTGTAGGAATCTTCCTTCAACCCCATGTATAGTGACAATTAATGGTCACTAAATATTTCTAGTGACTTTTTTCCTAACACTTTTAACAACAATTATTAGCAGCACATTTTTAGCGTCACTAAATAAAAGTCACTAAAAATATTTACAGACAATTTATTATCGCTATATAGGGGGTGGAGGAAGATTCCTCTAACCGGGGTAGTAGCCAAATTTTTTCCTTCAGTTTGGATGTTTGCAAACAACATTAAAGTCCGCTACATAATGTAGCGGACGGTGAGGCAGACTAGGGGTATAATGGTAAAAATACCGTCCTGTAGCGGAAGGCAAAAAAGTATTTTAAAAAATTAGATCTTGCCCTTCCATCAGGGTAAATGGACGGTCACATCACGCTAGCAAATTCTCTTATTTTACTAGCGCTCTCAACGGATCAACTCCTATAATATATATATATATATATATATATATATATGTGTGTGTGTGTGTGTGTGTGTGTGTGTGTGTGTGTGTGTGTGTGTTTGTTGTGTAAGAAGGAAGAATGAAAATGGCACGACCATAATTTTGAAAAGACAAGTTGATAGTGATTTAAGTCTTAACTATGACTATGTTTTTTTTATTTTATAGAAGAGTAGGAAATATATACCAGATATTAAACAGTGGAATGTACAAATGGAAAGGAAAACACCCAACAAGATGGATGACAATCCCATCCATAGGTCAAAAGAATGCTAACTACAGAGACAAAAACACCACAAGGGTCTAGCCGAGCGGGATTCCCGGTACTAGGCGGGTTGAACAGCGACGATCCACTCCTGTCAAGCAGCAGTAGTAGATCGGGTTACAAAAGCTGCTAGAGCTGACGAGAGCCGTAGAGGAGCTGATTCCCCTCGGGTGGCTAGCAAGGAGTGCAAACCTCTGCAACTAGGCCTAACTATACATAAAATGTTGGGTGCAGTTAAGCAATCCCTATGATTCGCCATCAACTGCACCAGAAAAGAGCAATCAGGGAATATAAAGATAGGATAATAATACGAGAGCCTGACAAATCAGTTCATATCAAGGTGCAAGGCTAACCAAAAAGCATGAAATTCATCCCTGTCCGCCAAAATGTCAACTAATACACCTATAGGTGTCAACAATCTGTCCAACAGCACTAACCCAATCCCGAAGAACTATGACTATGTTGAATGACCCAAACTCTCATGCTAGAGGTAGCTTGAGCTGAGGAAGTGTTGACCTTAATTAGTCAAACGTTGTGCCAATAGGCAGCTTTACCGGAGGGCATGAAACTAGGAACTAGGAATCCCAACCGTGTCATAGGGCAACATGTGCCTGCAGAAGCTGAGAAGCTTCTTCCCTGTATTTTTGTACTGTTCTCTAAACTTCAAGCAGTCATAGGTACTGAAGTCAAAAGTAATGGCGGTGAAGTATGAACGTAGTCACATACTTCTGTCATGTTTATTGAATTTATTTATTTATATGCTTCTTGCATGTCATCAAACCATCTTTTTGAACGGGTACACCTGTAATTGCACTGGCCAACTGGGTAAAAATGTAAAATCTATTTTATTTTTGTTCGAGAGGTCCAGTAGCCAATCTCTGAAACATGTTAAAAGCCTCTTCTTCCCTTTTTTTTAGAATAATAAAAAAAAATATCATTAAAAAAAGGATATTTACGCCAATTTGATACAAAAATATTAACAGGTCAACTAAAATAAATCCAAAACTCAGCCAATTTTACCAAAAAATATGAATGACATCCTCATCCGCTAGGCAAACCGATACCTCACTTAAGGAGGTTAGATAACAAGATATTTACGCCAATTTGATACAAAAATATTAACAAGTCAACTAAAATAAATCCAGTTGGATACAACAGTGTTAAAAGCATTTTCTTAAATTTAAAAAAATATCGTAAATATATACCAGATGTAAGACCATTGTTACCGTGCAACAAAGTAAGACCGACATAAAAAAATAAAAGACAAATAAACAACAACGTTAAAGGCCCTAACACCCTTGGACCTAGAAGTACTAATAAACAAGCACTAACGTGCAAATTAAAACACAAACAAACAAAACTTTTAAATGCTCAAATAATCGATTGACTTGAAGACACCCTTAAAAAACCCGATTATCACCATCAGTGAAACCATGTGACACAAAGCATGTAGCCATGGCGCACCACGGTCAAACCTATCAGATTCACCCAAACTCGTGTTACCCACTTACCACACCCCCACGCAACAACTCATCATGGGCACCACCACCACATGACCACCCATCCAATACAAACACACATAGGCGCTTCACCCAACCATGACACCAAATGAGATGATGAAAGCTAAACACAAAACTTAACAAACAGAGGCCACCACCATCGATCGAGACCACAAACCACCAACAAAAATTAACCAACTAGCACGGGAACTAAGCTACGAGAAAGCGGGATGACAAATCCTAACTCAAAACTACATTCCTAACGACCATACCAATCACATACCACAAACTAATATAGAGTGCACCAAGTTAAGGGAAAGGGGAAAAATTACTATCTAACCTGAAAGTAAACTCTCTCCTTATTACGACCTGACTAAGTACCAAACAGCCTTCAAATGCCATCGACAGCATCACTACGGCTACCCACCACACCCTGAAACACTAGGAAGAAACACCTTTACCACCAAAGTCACCACCAACCAATGTTGACAGGCTCACCAACCACACCCGAACTACTTACTAAACTTGTAAG
Organism: Escallonia herrerae; assembly: GCA_033070095.1. Lineage (NCBI taxonomy): Eukaryota > Viridiplantae > Streptophyta > Magnoliopsida > Escalloniales > Escalloniaceae > Escallonia > Escallonia herrerae. The sequence continues at coordinate 82,611 of JAVXUP010002875.1, forward strand.
CCATTCCTAGGGAAATGAGATGGACGAATCACATATTAGACTTCTAAGCCTACGATGACCGCCCTCATGATCGAAACCAAAAAGCACTGCCAAGCCATGGAACGAGAAATTCAGCTAAGGAAAAAATCAAACTAAAGAAAGCCTAAAAAGTAAATAAAGTACCACGCCATGACCCATCTATGGAAACCGGTAATGGTAGCCTATGGGGAGAGAGAAATTGGGGCCAGCCCCCGCCTTGAGATGGGCCCGTCTAATATATATATATAAGTTGAAATATTTGCTTAAAATTGCGACATGTAAGATTTTTAGAACTCTATCTTTGCGACAAGTAGGACTTTTTAAGAGTCTTTTCCTTCTGACACGCAAGCTTCAATTTTGCATGTGGTAGTCTCCCAACTTGAGTCCAACTCTTTTAAATTAGATATATAAAATTCAAGAATTCTATTTGTTTTGGTATTCTTTTCTTTTTATACTCTATTTAACTCTTTACTATAATTTATTATTAAAAAATTCATAGGTATAATTTATGCAATATTTTAAAACTTTATAAAATTAAGAAACTAATTATACACCTTCTAATACTCTACCTAATCAATATACTTATACATTAGGCCTTAATTTTTATTATTAAAACCTCAAAAGTACTTTAAAATAAAAATATAAAATACGAAAATCATACCCTACTTACTAACTTTTAGTATAATCATTGGCCCGACTTTTCTATTTAACTCTTTACTATAATTTATTATTAAAAATTAGTAGGAATAATTTATGCAATATTTTTAAACTTTATAAAACTAAGAAACTAATTATACACTTTCTAAAAATCTACCTACTTTAACTTTTCATACAATAGTCTCATAACTTAGTTGGTCTCTTTATTTAGAGTTCAACATTTAAGAATTCTATTTGTTTTGGTATTCTTCTTTTTTTTTCTACTCTATTTAACTTTTTACTTTATTTTATTATCAAAAAATTTGTAGGTATAATTTATGCAATATTTTTAAACTTTATAAAACTAAGAAACTAATTATACACCTTCTAAAACTCTACCTAATCAATAAACTTACACATTAAGCCTTAATTTTGGTTATTAAAATCTCAAAAATACTTTAAAATAATAATATAAAATCTCAAAAATATAAAATATGAAAACCATACCCTACTTATTAATTCTTTAGTATGATCATTGGTCTGACTTTTGTAAATCTTATAAAATTTAAAAATCAAATCTACTTTTAAAGCTCTACAAAATCCAAAAAGGCTTCAATTTGGACTACTAACTTTTTAAAAATACTTAAAATAAATAAAATAAAATCTCATAAATATAAATAAAATCTTACAAATGTAAACAACGAAAATTATGTATGAAATTAATGATTAATCTTTACAAATTAAAATGTAAGCTTTTCATAGTGTACATTTTTGTTTTTACCTCGATCTTTTAGTTATGCAAAACATCATCCTATTTGTTTTGGTATTTTTTTCCTTTTTAAAGAAATCTTATTTCTCCATAAGCTTTATTATAACTTTTGTCTTTTGCACCAATCTTCTTAAAATATAACATGTTACGCACAATATGAACAAAATATTCAGAACTAATTATATTGGATCTCCAAGAAAAATTAAAATTAATTAAACCATAATTTGTGACAAACTGAGAATAAGTTTGTAGAATAAAAGAGACAAAAAGATAAATTAGTTATAAGAATCATTCACCCTTCTTAAATAACTACAAAAGGGAGAAGCATGGGTGGCCCCAGGGTGGTAATGGTATAATCGGAATGTCAGTGCTAGATGTGAGAGTGTGGGGTGGTAATATATGCAATTATGCGAGTAATCAGCCATGCTAATTACGATAGTGATAATTGTTATGGTAGAATTGGAGTGTTGGTAGTGAGATTTGAATTATGTAGTGACAACATGTGGTTGTAGCGGTGTTGGCATATAGTATATTAATGCTTGTGATTATAGTCATAACTAAATAGTGATAGTGTAAGAGGTGATGGTTGTTATTAGAGTTGTTCTAGTGGTAGCACTAAGGTGTTTTGAGATAATATAAATGCACATTACAATACTAATTGATAAGTTGTGATTTAAATCTGGATTGAATAAGTGATGAGTCCAAAAAAACTGACAATATATAGAAACACGAAAGTATATTGACGAGTAAAAGTTATGACTATAGTGAAGGTAACTGCATCTGTGTAGTGGCAATAATAGCGCTAATTAAGGTATTTGGAGGTAGTGTTAGTGTAGTATTCGTGACGGGTTGCGCCGAAAATCTTATGCAGAAAAACGATGAACTTAAATAAAAATATAATGATTTTAGGTTAGTTTTACCAGCAACTTGAAGGTACATAAACTATATCCAGAACTTAGAAGCAGTAAATGTTAGACCCCTCATATTTAAATGCTTTAAAAAAATTTAAATTAGATAATGTGGGGACATGATGGGTATTTTAGAATTATAATTATGTTAGGAATATAAGTATTTATATTTCTTTAGGTATCTGATGATTACAGTATATTCTTAGGGGTAAAAGAAATTCCAGAGCCTTCAGAGAATCCCTAGAAAGAAACCTTGGAGATTTTGATCATCACTTTGAGGTAAGTTTAATTTTAATTTTGAGATTGAGATTTGTGGTAAAAATCGCATAAATTGTTATGGCCGATAGAATTCTAACCGAAAGTTTAGGTATCTTTACATTAGGGTTTGGATACAATTTATTTGAAGGGATCAAGATTTTGGGTTTAATTGCGATTAAAGGTAAGTGATTACTTTTTGAAAAATCTGAATCGGCGTTGGATCGATTATGTATCAATTTTTGAATTTAGTTGTAGCAATTTTTGTGTCGTCATCGTCGACTGAAAACTACGCATGGCTGTTTTGATTTCAGTAATATCGCTATGCACGGTTGAATTTTTTTTGATGAATTAATATCTCGACTGTCGTGTAGCATTGTATAGTCTTGGCCGAATTTTTTTGATATCTCTGTCAGTCTAAACTTTCGTGCCAACACACTGCTTTACTCCCAATCCTTTGTCTAACGCCCCTGCACTGTGTTAAAGATAACTTTACACATTATAATGGGTTGTCAAAGTCTAGACTCACCATTGAACCTATAGCTTGCAGGCTAGGTGGTGATTATTTTTAACCATTGTTCCTTTTGTTAACAATCTGATTCTCACGTACTGTTGCTTTCTTCTCCTTTTTCTTTGTGTCAAGTATAAGGGCTTTATGGCTATGTGTTCTCTCTTATTTTAATCATTCCAAATACAACCTACCCATCATCATAGATTTAGTTACCTTAAATCCATCTGTCCAATTCAGTTTTAATGCTAAAGTTCTGAAAACCCATCCATCTTCTTTGAATTTCAGCCGTGTAATATATCTATGCGGCACACCATGTGTCACTTTTTATTATTTATTTTTACTCGTTCTTTATTCGATCGTTACAAACTTATACGAATATTAATTCGAGTCACACAAACGTCGTTGAACTCGTCTTTTCGTCTTCCTTGATTTGTGTTTCAAATATAACCGAAAGATTTATTTGGTACTTTCGATAGGATACTTGAATTGCGGGTTATCTTCGCTTATGTCTTCGCCATATTGCATGGTGTAACTTATGACGACATTTAGCGCGAGCCTTAGGCCACTAAGTGTATCCGACTATAAATTTGTTTCATCTGGGCGACTTTTGATGTCTTCCCTAATTTATTGGATATATACGTAGCGTGCTGGGTGAGCCATGTCACAGTATATGTGACTTTTATGTTTCTGACTTACCCACGTGGATTGAAACGTTGGTTAGCTCAGCGGGATGAGCTAGAGATAACGATCTAATTTTCTGAACCTGGTTTCACGTGTCAGTGATGACCTGTGTGACCTTATTCTGAATGGCTCTCTAGTGTCTGTTTTTCTAGAAAAATATATTTTAGTATTTCAAAATTCTTTCGTGTATCTATTCCGTTAAAAATTATGTATGTCCGCAATTTCGTTTCTCAGACATTTTGTATCGTTTTTTGTTGGTCCGTTGAGCGACTTTACTGGGCATTTGACTCACTCCCTTATTATTTTTCCTTTCAGGTGATCAGTAGGTGGGATTTGATTACAAGGCTAGTTGTGTGACTAAGAGTTAGCGGTTTAATTTCAGAGTTCTTTTGATTATTTATAGAAATTATAATAAGAGGAAATATTTGGATTTGAATATTTAATTTGGAACTTCCTGTAAGAGTAGTTGAGGATTAAATTACTGTTTTAAGCATATTTGACACCTAATTATGTAACTTGGAGGTTTCCTTTTTAGATACTCTGAATAACCTGTTTTGGGAGACTTTTGGAGTTTTTGAGGTTTTCTGACTTTGTTTAATTGATATTAACGCTCCGAAAATTCGAAGCATTACAGTAAATAAAAAATTTTCTAGGCAAGACGATGTTTTTGTGGTTAACCACTCTCTAGCACCTAGCTAGACTAATCTAATATTCCAATGGTATTTTCATTAAAGTCACGTTATCAAAACTTTAATAAGTTATGTATAGATAGAAAAACTTTCAATGCTATTTTTCCTTTTCATTATGCACGGGACAAATAACACACACAAAAAATTTCTCATAAAGAAAGAAGGTGAGTGAATTTGACATTTATGTTTATAGGAAGATTGAGGTTCATATACACTTCCAGTAAATAAGTTATAACACTTTTTACTATATTAAACTCACAAAAAATCGAAAGTGATAATACAAATAACTGACTTTTTTAAATCATATTGGTTACAGATATATCATTGATACATAATAGCGATTATATCTACAAAACTCCAAATATTAAACTAAAAAGATAAAATTCAATTAAATAGTTATACGGGATTGTTTCCATATGTCGTCGCGAAATGTTAATGAAAAGGCATCCTAAGTCTGTAAAACGGTTTTCTTTTAATTGTAACGTTCACATCTTATTTGTGAGTAAAAACTGATCATATTAAATCATGCATTTTACCTTTGTTGCTAAGGTATGCTTTTATAATACTAATTTTTCAAAAGTTTTATTCAAAACCAATCTTCTATATAGTAAATTTCTTACCTGCAGTTCAAACAATAACAGTTATAAATAATCTATAAAAACACATTTTAAAAAATATTTTCAAAAAATTAAGAAAATTAACAGTTATAAAATATCTATAGAAATAAATATTAGACAATATTTAAGAAATTAGAGAACACCCAGTACATTGCACGGGTTCCTTAGCTAGTTTAAAATCAACTCAAGAATACTGAGTCCTAGTCGTATAAAAGAGGCTACAACCTTTCTCATACAATTAAGCTGCAATTAATCGTTGTTCAATAAAGTCGGTGCAATTAAACTAGTGAACTCTCGCTGTGAGTTATTCACGCTGTGACTTTGCCTAACAAAGTCAATATTGCCAGAACTCGCAACTACTCCATTTTTTTAGTAGCTTGATGTTTGGAATTCAAAGGCTTATCTATGCGTGAATAGAAATCTTAGATCACAGCGTGGTGTCAAACTTGGACATTGGAGCTATGACATTATTGCAGGCCTGCAGATTTAATTTCCTTGTGATCCACACAGATCGACTCATCAAGAGTTATTCGTCGCGTTGCATGCATGCAAAAGGTCGATCTCAATAACCTTCAATTTCAGCAATCCAAATATGTCGTAAAATAAAATGTGTTTGCAGAATATCTACTGAAGCTTCATGGACAATTAAAATATATAAGTGCAGCACTGAAAATATCACTAAAGAACTCATGGTGAAGAGCTTTTGTTGCTAAAAACAGGGTTGTTGGAAGTTCTCTCCAACCCGGCCGCAAGCAAATTGCGCAATGAGACCTTTAAGGATCATTCATGTCAATTAATATGACTTTTGCCTGGTTCAAATACAATAATTTCTTCGTCACGTTTCTCATATCCGTGAAGAATATGAAGTAGGTAAACCTGAAAGATAGGCAAGTGGGGATAGATGCAGTTTGGACTTTAGCCTCTATTCTCTGAGTTAATCTACACGGATCTGAGGTCTGTGCAGAAAGCACCAAAGCTGGACAAGTCACAGCTGGTTCCCGCATTTGTGCCCAATCTCTTAGCTGGGGGAGTTGCTATTTCTTCACTTAACTTGTCTTGACGTAAAATTTTGATTGTAAACTTTTGCCAGGAACTTGCACTAGATGACTAGATTGTTCAAGTCTTAAGTCCTTTTACGCGTAAACATTAATATCCTAGGATAGTACGTAGGGACTTTGAGTTTGATTTAAGGGCAGGGCGCTAAGGCATGTCCTTGGTTCTTTGTGCAAAGCGTGTGACCCCATACGTTTCCTTTCTTCCCTAGAAATGACAAGAAAATGGAGTTCTTTCATTTTCTCCAATGGGGACCAAAATTTTTTTTTAAAAGAAGTGGAGCTAATTAATTTTGATATCCTTGCTCTACATATTAGCTTCAAATTGGGTCCCAAACTTCTAGTCTCATTCCTACAAAAAAAGACGCAGAACATAAGTGAAAGCGACAACTTTGAGAAAATAATTCACTCAAAGAAAACAGGACACAAGAGAATCCAGGTGGTTCTTGAGCTAGGATGAGTGCACACGGTTTGCTATCTAGGGCCTTCCTTAGTCTCAACATTGGCCGAAACAAGCTCTTTAAGAAATCCACGACACAGAAGTAGATTGGTGACATTAAGCCTTAAAATGCTCGGTTAGTGATTCGTAATCTAACTATCTATACTATATATAAGGATAATACTCATCTTGATATAAGACCTCTTTTCATAATTTAAAACTTTTAAAAAGTGACACAAAATAAAATATACAAATAAAGTAAATAACTACATATAAAGACATGTTTGCTTTTGATAATTTAAAATTTACTTATAATATATTTTAAAGTTCAAGTTTGGTATAACACGTAAATTGTTCAAAAATGACACAAAATAAAAATCTAAGTAGTAAACAACTACCCATACTTGATGCTTGATTATTTTTAACAAAGTTTATTTTATTAACTTTATTTTGCACACGTATCGCGTGTTTCATCGTGACAAGTACTATATATAATGAGAATATGTCTTTTGGTGTTGCATAAATAATTTTTAATTAAAATGATGACATGTGTCTTTCTAAAAAAATTCTTAAATCATGACATAAAAAAATAAGTAGTAATAACCACTTTAACGGACATATTTGAGTTTCACATTTTAAACACTTATATATCATGCTTGGTTTTTAAAACAAATTTTACCTTAGCTACTACTTTATTTTTGTACACGGGGCCATTTGAAATGTATTAAAAAAAATATAGTCAAAATGTGTTTAAAGACCAAATTTGATATAAAAAAAATCATATTATTAACTTCATTTTTGTAGGGGCATCATGTATGGCACAATAATTCATTACTGTTAAAAATACTTTAAATGTCATTATCCGTGGTGTCATCTATCAAGTAATTAACAATGATGTACAAATGTCGGTGAAGAACCTTTGTACAGCTGTCCTTAATATAGTTTCTTTTGACGGCCTCTTAAGATTTAGTAACACCTCTAGTGATATACTCCGTATATGACACATTGTTGGTGGTATTTATTGCTAATATAGCACCGAACGGATTTCCTGCCAATATTAATTCGATTATTCTAGTCCAAAATGAAACTTTTGAAAGAAGATGCGCAAGAATTCAGCTCAGAATTAAAAGTACGTCATACATAAACCGATGGGTTACAACTCTGCTCATAGTAAATGCCAGCGCCGCCTTTAGATCAAGAGGAGCAGGTTTGAGGAGCGAATATAGTCATGAGTCATGATTGCAAAACGTATGTTGTTTAGTTACACATGGGCCGAGTGACGAATATTGTTTTGATATGTATTTTCTTTTGGTCCAGTGTGTGTGTCTGTGTATATATATATATATATATATATATATATATATATATATATATATCAAGTACAAAATATACAGAATACTCCTATAAAGTGGTTTTTCTTAGGTTGCACACATATTAGAAAAAGCCAACCACAAAAGGCAAAATGATTTTCAGCGGCTAAAACTGTTGTCACTAATATTAAAACAAAAATCAAGAAAAATAATTGTTAGTGTGCACATAAATGAAATAAACTTTAAAAGCAAAATATAACCATTTGCCTCCGTTAGCTAAGTGAACCAAAACTGCATTCACCTCTCTATCTTCGAAAAAGGCTGCTTTATGTGTACCTAATGATATAGCCATAAAAGGCTTAAAGGATCTTCTCTGAACACTTTCAAACTTCCATAGAAGAGAAGCAAATGAAAGGCTTCTATAATTTTGCCCGTGAGGGTTATTTCTTAGTCAATTAAAAAAATATTATCTAATGGCATTGGGTTGAGACGCGGACTAAATAGCTCTCTTTGAGACAATTCACGCCCTTTTGAATATTTATCGGTGCTGTAGGGTATTGATACGTCGCCTCCAAGGTATAACAGTCCAGTTTAAAATTGTTGCTTCACTTGAATTCTGCATAATCGAATGAAGCGGAAAACTTCACCCAACACTCTTCTTTGCCCCATCCTTTGCCCAACAAATAACTTTGCTATACAATATTGTCAATATAATAGAGACACTATTTCAACAAATTATAGAAAAAGATATGGCAACGACAAAAAAAGACAAATTGATATTAGTGTATTAAGTTGGCTTTTTATGAAAAGAAAGAAGGCAATAAGATATCTTTTACAAAATATGGTACCAACTTGTACTAAGTGCCTATAGCTACACTAGGAAAACAAAAACCATCCACTTGGGGTATATATAGTGGCTTTAAGTTTGTAACTCATGACCATTTAAGTTCGGTTAAAACATAGGTTACAAAAAAGGTCATGAAATTCAATTAAAAGTCATTAAAATTTATTGAAATGATACTAAAACAAAAGTTATAATAAGGTGTTATAGTCCATCATAAATAATATAATGAGGCACTTCAACCACAATTATGCACCAATAAAAAGGTGGGTTAAACAATAATGTTAAGAGGCACGTTTAATCTTTTTTTGTAAAGACCCAATTTTGGAGGACATAAAACTAAACTATGACTTCAAAATAAGCATTAGTATTTTTATTTTTATTAAAATACTCCAACAAAAACTCATAATATTTTTATTTTAAGTTTTGAGTTTGATTATTTCAGATACTTCCAATTGCGTCGAATAACGAGCACTTGTAAGTAAAGCCCTTGAATCTTGTATGAGTAAATGCAAGAATGCCCTTTTTTGATTTGGGCATCGTCATGGAACGACGGTTTGCACATGCGAACAAGTCTCTCAATATGTGGATTGAAGCTAGCTTAGAAATGATCATTAGATTAAATATGAGCTTTTCACCCAAAATTTATTGCAGGACTATACTGCCCTCGTTCTCATGGCCGGCTACCCTTTTGCGATTGCCGAGTTTTTATAGCGCCAGATTCTTTGCTTCTCTCCATCGAACCGGCATTCTCATGGAAGGCGTCATACCGAAAATCACCGTATTTTCAGAGACCCAATGAACTAATGTTCCCGTTGTCTGCATGGAACAAAATCCCCACCCACGGTTTTAAACGTGACTCTGAATCTCGTCGGTGAGATATTTTTTTGAACACCTCGTTCTTTTTCGGAAAAAGATTGAAGTAGAGAGAAAGAGATGTTATGGTCTCACGGTTGTAACGGTGGCCGAAGATGATGTTGCCCGTCGGTGTTGAAAATGCATCGGCTTTTACAGTGATAGAAACATAACCGAAAGCCGAAGAAGTTAGATTGGAGTTGTTAGAGCCTTTTTACAGGCTCTGTCACTCGTCCCCATATGCAAACGTCTGCATGGCAACGCCACCCATTTAGTTTTTAGCACAATTCGAATGTGTGACCGTCATTAAAGATAGACATGTACCGCTAAATTATCACGTTGATCTCCACCTTATAAAAACATTTGTGGTGTTGTGTACATGGTCCAAAACTTATAAATTCGAGACGAAGAGGCTAAATGGGATGTGCACGCCGTTGTCGGTGATGGGCTTCTTGTTAACATTTTATGTTTGTCTCATTATTGTTCTCGTGCAATGTTTGAGACCACCTTCAGTTTCAAACTTCAAAGGCACGAAATGTAATTCAAACTTTTCTGAGCCCCCGTTACCTTGGCATTTTGCGATATGTCCATTTTGTGTTGTCAATTCACTTTGCTTGAGAGGAGGGGTTGGATATAGCAAATAGGAACTTGAAATGGCCCTTTTCTTTTAGCCCAAATTTCTATCATGGACCTGAGTTTATTGAATTTGGCCCACTATGATGTAACTATTTTTCACTTTCCTGAAATTAAAAATGTGATAATTAAGCTTCCTATTATTAGTCACTTTAGCTTTAAATGTGATAATTAAGTTATATGACTTTTGAGTTCTGAATGTATTATAATTAAATTATTATCTAGACGAACTGTTTACGAACACAACACATTCATGAATATTTTAAAATGTTTATGCTCGATTCATTTAATAAAAAAATTATAATATTTGATTCATATTTGATTCGTATATTATATCAACGAATCTGAACGAATTTTTTTGATAAAGAATTGCTCGAATTACCTAGAGTCTTACACGCAAGTAAGAAAGGGCATGCAAATTATAAGGAATTAAATGCCCGAGTGTATAGAGTGACGTCTTAACGATCCTCTTTCCTTTTAACAACAAATCGGCTTGTAATAAACACTGATAAGCCTCCACTGCCAACCTTTTAACTAATCAGTGAACCAGCAAAAACCTCTTTAAGCAGCCTGCTGGTCCACTGCCAGTAGGCCCAAGCTCCATTTAAGTCCTTTTCCAGTCTTGCAGTGTGCGAGATCTAAGACCATATCCAATCCACTGCCATTTATCACCCATCAACAACCGAAATACTCAGTCTACACCGGTACTATTGCCTATATATTTACACTCTCCGCCTCTTCCAAAGCCAAAGTCTCTTCTGACCTTTTAGAGTCCTCTCAAAAGACCAAGCAGAACCAAAATGCTGCTCACTCTTTTGCCTTTCTCAGCCCTCATCCTCCTCACACTTTTCTCACTTCCCTATACCCATCTCCGAGGAACCAGGGAGCCAGAAACACCAAAACTACATTTCCAACAACACATCCAAGTTGCCCACTCAACATGCGAGGGCACGTTATACCCAGAACTCTGCGTTTCAACCATCGCCACATTCCCAGATCTGCGTTCGAAAACGCTGCTGGAAATTATATCCGCCTCGGTCAACCTGACGGTGGGGCAGGTGCGGGAGTCCGCTTCAAACTGCACCTTTCTCCGCAAGAAGTTGCCAGAGCTGGAGCCACGCGACAAGCTGGCCCTCGACGACTGCCTGGAGCTCTTCAGTGAAACCATAGCCGAGCTGAGAACAGCCATCTTCGATCTCTCCTCCAACAAATCCGCCACCAAGAACTACGAAACCTTGCAGACCTTATTCAGTGGCGCGATGACCAACCAATACACTTGCCTCGACGGCTTCGCGTACAGCAAGACGAAGGTACGCAGGCGCATCGAGAAGAGTCTACGGCGGATTTCTCGCCACGTGAGCAACTCCCTTGCCATGCTCAAGAAGCTCAACCGCAAAAAGTCGCCCAAGGGTGAAGGTGAGGTGTTCCCGGAGTACGGGAAAGTGAAGGGCGGGTTTCCAACGTGGCTGACGAGGAAAGACAGGAGGTTGCTGCAGGTGGCCGGGAACGCAACCAAGTACGATCTGCTGGTGGCGAAGGACGGCAGCGGGAACTTCACAACGATAGGAGAGGCGGTGGCGGCGGCCCCCAACTCTAGTGCGACTAGATACGTGATATACATAAAAGCTGGGGCGTATTACGAGAATGTGGAGGTGGTAAGTAAGAAGACCATGCTGATGTTCGTCGGAGATGGGATCGGAAAGACGCTGGTGAAGGGTAACCGGAATGTCGTCGACGGGTGGACTACTTTCCGCTCTGCTACCGTCGGTGAGTTTATCTCTTCACTCGGCATTTTTAAGTAAATTGATTTGTTTTATCCAGATTGATTGGCATTGTGATTTGATGCGGGACCAGGTGAGTGTCGCCGTCACCAGTAAATAAATAACGTAGATATGTTGCCGGGTTGGAGAACTTTAGTGTCACGGGATCGTACATCAAGATTAGTTTCGGTGTTTATGCCAAACTTAAGCACGGTTGTGCTTATTTTTGGCATTGATTAATGGTAGTAGTAGTAGTAGTTTACTTTTGCCGGCTATGGCGGCCTTTCGGCTTGAGTTTAAGCCTCGTAAGTACAGTCCGTGAGCGGAAAAGATTGTTCCCTTGTGATGAAGATCTTAATGATCTTGGTTAGAACCCTTAACTAATGTTATTGTTTGAACTTTGTGGAGCCGTTCTTAACCCTCTAAAGACTTCGTTTCACTTGAACTAAATGAATCATAATTATTGTTATTGCTTGGTCCAATTTAAAAGTATGCTTGAGAGTCGGATAAGAAAAGCCCATTATATATGAGAATCAAATCTCAAATCTTATGTATAGTTAATGTGAGACTTGACATCCAATTCAATCCAAAAAATATGCTCAAGAATAAGAGAACCCACCTAGTATAAGAATCAATCTTAAATCTTATGTATAATCTACATGAGACCTGACAATTATAATTATCAATTGAATTTGACATTGAATCTGCGAAGGCACGAGAAGGTGCGAATTCACTGATTTGACCGGAACTTGAACTTGATTTATAATTAAATACTGCAAAAATGAGAAAACATAGTTAAATCAAATGTTTTAGGAAAACTATAATAAATATGGTCTCTTTACAACAAAAACATGGAGCTGTCCTTGCGGGTTTGTACATGTCTCTTAAACTAGACCTCCCAAATCAACGAGTCAACTGTCCGGTTTGGTCCGGATCGCGCAAACTTGTCCAGTTCGTAGTGGTTCCGTCCGGCCCTGCTGTAACTCTAGTCTAGGCTATCACTTGAACGGAAATCGATTGAAGCACCTTATTCAGTGGCGCGATGACTGTTGCACTTCAGCTTTGATAATTATGAAATAAGTTATAAACTTCGGAAGTTTTGAGTTACATACATGATCGACAAGACTTTTATGAAAATTAGCAAGCTCAAAATTATTTCCGTGAATAGTTTGTTCACTATTTTGATTTTGACGTGGTGTATGACTTTGGATCGAAAGTACTAAGTCATAGAAAAAATGTACAAGAACACCATAGATAAATTCTTCAAAGCACTTATGATGTCTCGCTCATATATCAGAGAGCAACGAGGGTCTATTATTGTGGGTGATACGAATTCAAAAGTTGATGGGGGTGTCGGTGATTTTAGAAGGGCAAGTAACCGACATCCTTTGGCCGCGTCTTGCTCAATAATGTCCTAATCTGGGTTTCCTCTAGCCGATGCTACTACAGTTGCATGTTAAGTACCGCTTAGCCATGTCAGTAAGATAAGATAGAGTTTTGAGTTTAATAGGCATGCTTAATACCAAAAATAATGCTCCGGCCAGCACATTTCGCCATAAATGCCAGCCCCCGAGGCACTTAATTCAATCCAAGTTCACGTGGTAATGGGTCCCGCTTTCCTTTTACAAATACCCTTGACTTTCCTTTTTTTTCCTCCCAAGAATCGAGACAGGCGCGTATATGTCATAAACTTTATTTTTGTCGCTATTTCTAGATTTCCCTAGATATTATTCTATATATTGGTATTTATTGAGTTCAAATAATAGAAAGTAACATCTAAATATGGCTTTTTCTGCTTCAATTTCAAGAAAAATGTACAGTTTTATTTTTCCTTTTTGGGACCGAGCCACTCGGATTTTCGTACTATCTCATAGTATGTCCGAAGATAACGATTTTGTCGTTACCGAGATGTGGAAATGTGGGACCCCTTTTGCTTTGATTTGGAACTGTGGATGGAGGGAATAAAATATGAATAGCAACAGACAAATCCAGCACGTGACAGTGAGTAGCGACTCAGACGTGGGCTAACGTGTATAAAAGAATGCTGGTCTTTTCTAGGGCCTTGACTTTGATTGATATCCCTATACGTGTTAATATATATATATATATATATATATATATATATATATATATATATATATATATATATATATATATATATATATATATATGGATCGAAGATTCATGTGAAAATAAGATGTTTGTACCCACCACTATATTCTTAAGGTTTCAAAATAAGAAAATATTTGGTGATATCTCATTCGCATGAAGATATTCCGTGTATAATAATAATTAATCGTCGTTAAATATTTTTAGTGACTTTTATGTGACGCTAAAAAAATTATTGTTAATAATTGTCACTGAAAGTGTTAGAAGAAAAGTTACTAGAAAGATTTAGTGACTATTAATTATTTATTCTGCAAGAGGTTGGAGGAAGATTCTTACGGCCCTAATAGGAGCCAAAGTTTGTTCTTCAAAATATTTAACAAATAAAATTTTAGTTAGTACCGTATATAATAACATATTGGAGATAATTCTGTAAAAGAAAGGTGGTGTGCATGGACCTATAGTCAAAAGGGGTCGGTGTATTTTTCATGTCATATTATGCTTTTTTATATCCTTCGTTAGCCACTAAAGGTGCAACAATGACAAAATATTTACCTTTATAGAGATAATTTAAGGCGGAGACAAACATTTGAAGGCATAGAATTGGACATCCATTAGTCAGAGAAACAGGCTAGGGTTGCAAATACACAATATATATGTGTTGTAACTACATGCATGGTTTTGGATCATTGATCACGACTGTATAGGACCGTTGAATGAGGAGGACTGACGTGATAGGATGCAGGGTTAAGATATATCAACGGTTTTAAATTTTCAGAACCATTGTTCAGCACCATACAATGTTTTCTAATGTAATTGGCTTCCTTGTAACCAAACCCCAGATTTACAGATTTCATATCCTTTTTCAACGACGTTGGCACTGTAACACCATCTAAACCCCATGTTTTTGTGCTCGTGACTTGCAGCTGTGGTAGGCAATGGATTCATAGCCAAAGGCATCACATTTGAAAACTACGCCGGAGCTAGCAAACACCAAGCGGTAGCCCTAAGGAGCGGCTCAGACCTCTCAGCGTTCTACCAGTGCAGCTTCGTTGGCTACCAAGACACGCTATACGTCCACTCCCTTCGACAGTTTTATCGCCAGTGCGACGTTTATGGTACCATCGACTTCATTTTTGGCAATGCAGCCGTTGTCTTTCAAGACTGCAACTTATATGCTCGTAAGCCAGACGCGAACCAGAAAAACATTTTCACCGCACAAGGAAGAGAAGACCCTAATCAGAACACGGGGATTTCGATATTGAACTGCAAAGTTGCTGCAGGCTCGGAATTGATTCCGGTACAATCGTCTTTTCAATCGTACCTAGGCCGCCCGTGGAAGGAGTATTCGCGCACGGTTTTTATGCGGTCGAACATAGGAGACCTAATTGATCCTGCCGGATGGCTAGAGTGGTCTGGTGATTTTGCATTAAGTACTTTGTACTATGGGGAGTACATGAACAGGGGACCTGGTTCAAACACGAGTTCTAGAGTGACTTGGCCTGGTTATCGAGTTATTAATAGCTCCACCGAGGCACTTCAGTTTACCGTAGGGAGTTTTATACAGGGAGGTGAGTGGCTAAACACCACTGGCATTCCATACTATCTTGGTTTGACGAGCTGAGCTGAACTGAACTGCTGATATGAGTTCTTGGCTTGCTGCTGTACGAATGAGTTGATTAATCACCTTCCTTTCGATTTATATATAGCCCGTTTTCACTCTGCCATATCTTAATTTTGTTGAGATTAGGTCACCGTTTGTATGTGTTGGTTATCAGTTCTTACAAGAAATCACAGGAAGATAACAACCCGTCTCAATCTTTCACCAATACTGCAGGTACATGTCAGAATTTAGGAGAAAAGGAAAACAAGGAAAGAAGTAAAAGGGGTTAACGGGTACGCCACCTTTGCATCTCTTTTTTTGTTATCTAAAGTCAACTCATTGGTTCAAGAATACGCGACTCAAATGAGACAATCCGAAGCCGGCCTCTTTACATGTGCAAACTTTGCTTCGCTGGAATGAATTTATAATCTGGAACGCAACCTTTTCCACCCTATCAGTCAACTAGCCACCATCTCAGTCAACCAACTCGAGAGTAAGGACGGAAGTTACCCTTAATTGGAGTGTCTTAGTCCACTCGAGGAAGAGAGGCCTCCACATGCTCTTCTCTTTAAAGTATCTTGCTAAATCTAGATCTTGACTATTCTCTAATCCTCCAATGTTCATAGCTGGTATGAGGTTGGTACTCTCGCTCCCAATGGGAAGACCATTGAACACATTGCCCAATCCTTCAAAACCTCAGTACCACAATAACACAGGCTGCGCCTCTTCTCTTGGTTTGCGTCTGTCTAGATTTGACACATTGAACATATCAATCTTCGTGCTGAATCTAAATTTATTCTCAGATGACAAGCAATATCTACATCTCAACTACACCAACCGAACTAATATTTGACAAATTGGTACATCAATACAGATTTTCAACATCGGTCTCAAAAAAAGATTTTCAAAAATATCGAGTCGAGGATATAATGAACACCACCTTTACATGAAGATCGAATATGTTTGGTGGGGCATGTATCTTCTTCTGTATGCACACACTGTAAATTGCTCAGTATTTTCAAATATTAAAATGCTTTATTCAGTGACGAAGTTAGGTTCAAAACCTAAGGTAGGCATGCTTAATGCTTTATTTAAACAGTACCAAATTTTGGATATAATAATCTAATTTATTGCACTTGAATCTCCATCTTATCCAGAAAAGATATGACGGGCTTAGGATATGCTTTCGCGCAAAACCTGGCCCATCACCTCATCAAAGAGCTTTGTGATCTGCACGGTAACGCCACGGGCCATGTCCCAAAATTACTGATAAATGGCTACTTAATGAGTTTGGGCTATGCAAAACGAACACAACCCCATTCCCCACAAACGACTTCTATTGCGCCCGCAAGTCGATGGCCTCTTAACGTACGGTCCATGGCCACGTTCAACTTAATGAAGTGTTTAGGCCCGTCCATGGGTTGGGATGGGTGGGTTCATATGCAAAATTTTCAAAAGGTTAGTATTGACCTGATCCAGCCCGGCCAGGCAATGGGTTGGCCCGAGATAAATATCTTCTCAACTGCGTGTAAAACTCATTTTTTTAGGCCCGAAAATGTGCCATGCCTTGGTGTTTTGGTTTGATTATGGATGGATGTACCAAAGAAAAAATGACCGAGAAGGGCGTCTACGAAAGACACCGAGTGTTCTCCATTGATTCTTTTTCTTGGTAAATAGCAAAACATTTCAGTAATATTTGTTAATCAAGCGTGCTAGACACTTTTCGTTCGATTCATTTTAATTGTATTATTGCAAAACGTTTGATAACGAAATGAAATGTTTTTACTATCCCACGGTTCAAAACTGCCGATACTTACCTCTGAAACGCCTTAAATATTCACCCAGAAGCTGATGGCCCCTTCACTCACGTACCGCCCGTGGCCACGTTCAGCTTATGAACCGTATTACAGGCCCAATCATCGATCACTCTTACCATAACTCTGCTAGCAGCCCAAGAAAACGACTAGTCCATGCAAGGATTACTTTGGCATAACTGCATAAGCGAGCTGCCAAGGTTTACCAACAAAAATATAATAGAACAAATAAGATAATAAATGGTGTCGCACTTATGTACAAAAGCCATATGTTAAGTTGTAAAGGTCTGATAAGGAGATAGAACAATTCTTCTCGCCGTTCAAAACTGCCAATGCTCATTGCTCTTAATTGTAAGGGACAAACATTATCAATCAAGGTAAAATAGTAATATAATAAAATCTGAAATCACCGGATAAATTCTAGAGTTAGGGTTCTCACAATAAGGATGGTTGGTAGAGACAGCAGCGATGAGACCGGCACCTCTGCCTCTACTCTCCAATGTTGTTGCATAAGGATATGTTAAAAGTGTTTTCTTTTAAGCTTGGTAGCAATTTGAAATCCTATTGCTATCCCACGTCTCTTCTTGTGACCCTCCTCACCTTGCATAGAAATGAACATCTTTTTTAATTACAACATGGTATAGTTCTATTTGTCAACTTAGTCGCCTTATTTTATGTGACTCATATTTTTTGAGAAAATCAAAAGTGCATACATTTACCTTCAATTGATCAAATAAAAAGAGAAGAATCATAACCACAGAGGATCCAAGGGAGGTGGGGAACGCTAAGAGGTCCTAGCCCAGAGTGGCACCGAGAGAACAAGAAAAAGCATGGATGCATGCATTTCTGCCATGTGAGGGGAATAGGGTATGGATCAGAAGAGCACATGACATGATGAAGCTGACCAGTCCAACGAACATGCGTACATGGTCTACTACTGGGGCATAGCCTTTCTGACCCTAAAGTTGCATCTTTTGATGTGCTTTTCTGTTATT